>JAQIXH010000799.1:0-11027 GCA_034700145.1 Panagrolaimus detritophagus | reverse complement strand
CTTATTAAGCATATTTTGAACCCTATAAACCCATTTTGGGGTGAAAAACGCTGTGACATAAGTTGAGGTTCCCTTGTCATTATTATTGATTTTTTCTTTACTAATTTGTGTATGATATTTTTAAAAACATTTTTCAAAGATTATTTTTATTTCAAAATTTCCAGAAAAAACACAATTAGTTAATTTTTTGAAAATTGTTAATTCTACATTTTTTAATTAAACGAACATTGATAAATTTTTTTCTGTCACTTTTAAAGAAAATTATCTAATCAAACACAAACCCAAAAATTGCATTTGAATTTTCTGTAAAATAAATTCTTGTTTAAATCGATTTGACTCAAAAATTCGAGTTTGTTTAATATTTTCGAAAATGCCATTTTTGGAGTTTGAGACCAGGGCTTACAATTGCTTCTCTGTCAGTATCTCACACAAAAATGTTTATCCCAAAGAAAAAAACTTACAATAAGAATTAATAAACGGATTCCACATTTCAATTTCATATGCATTTTCAAAGCAGTAAATTGATGGAGTTGCAAGAAGTTTCAGAAGGAAAAGCAAGGCAAAGGTAATTAAAATATTTGGGACATAAATTTGATGGAGTCGATCAATTGAATCATTGTTATATTTTTTATAAATATTTTTATGCAACAAAAGTGTAAATTGTACAAACATTTTTAATTTCACATAACCTTAAATGGGGAAATACGGGATTAGAAATGACAAATGAACAACAAATTTTGTTAAAGTTCAATAATTTCGAAAAAGCATAAAAAAAGGCTCAGAGTTTTTGTTGTTGTTGAAACCTTTAAAAAAGGAACGAAAGAAAGCGAGAGAGAAAAAGAGAGAGAGGGGATCGAAGGTTACAAACAAAAAAACAAGAAAAGATCGGCAAAAAAGGAACGTGCTTCTGCTTCTTTCTTCCTTTTTTTGCAAATAAAATCGTTCTTTTTTGTTTTAAAATTGTGGTCACTTTTTTTTGCGCACAAACAAACCAAAAAACTTTGTTTTTTCTCTGAAAAAAGAAAGATGTTGAAAAAAAATTTGAATGAATAATAAACAATTTTTGCTTTTTCTAATATTATCTGATTGTCTGGGTATCAAATGTTTTTTTTTGGTTTTTTCTTTAAAAATGAGTAACATTTTATGTCTGACACTTTATTAACAAAAAAAGCAATGGTTCAAAGTATTAAAAAAAAATTGTGTTTCAAACGTGATTCAACAAAGGAAAAAAAGGAGCAAAAGTATTTTTGCATCAAAAAGATATAAATGATAATTTGATACACAGAAAAAGGTAAGATTAGTTTTTTTTAATTCAGCAAAACATCAATTAAAGGGCAAAAAAGTTACCCAATTTTTTATTTCGTAAACCGATGTCTTGGACGTTAATATTTTTTGTCATCAAAGATGAAAGTTCATAGTTCTTTTCAATCCATAAAAGCAGTCTGCTTTTACGCACTAAAAAACATTTTTGGTGAAATGCAAACTTTCGCTGAAAAAAAGCACAAACATTAAAGTTTGCGATTTTTATATAAAAAAAGCAGTCGTGCAAAATCTATTTTCAACAAAGATTCTCATATTTTTTTGTCTTTGAATTTTTTAGCCTTTTGAACAGTAACAATAATATAAAAGAGATTTCTTTTGAATTTAATAAACTTTGAAAGTAATAACAGATATCATACTGAGAAGTTTGCAAATTAATTTCACATTATTAATTAAATATTTTTTATTTTATTATTCACAAGTATTGATTTTTATCCAATCATCCATTTTTAGCAATAGATAATTTTGAAAAAGTTTTCTTTAAACACATCTGGCAATATTTTTTAGAATCACATGCAAAAATACACATTTGTGATGCACAATCTCGCACACAAAAAAAGTTTAACATCGAATTTTACAGTCGACAAAATGCATTTTTATTATCGCTTTGCTCATATTTTTTTGTCTTTGAATTTTTTGGTTTTTTGAAAAGAAAACAATTATTATTATTAAAGAAAGAATTTAATAAACTTTAAAAAAAAACACAACAGAACACCCAAAGTAATACAAATATTCTACGTTATCAATTAAGTCGGTTTAATTTCATTATTCACAAACGTTTATTTTTTCGAGTTTGTCAATTTTTAGTAATAAATAACTTTGATAAAATTTTCTTTAAACATTTCATGCGTTTTTTGTTAAAATAACACAAAATCCAGATTTTTTTCTAATCTCGATAATTAAAGCAAATTAATAGTGGCATATTTCATCACATATCTTAGAATGGACAAAATGTAAATGCTTTTTTTTTAAAAAATACGTGCAAAAACACACTTTTTCAATGCACAGTTTTGAAGAAAAAAATATGGCAACCGAATTTTGCGATTTTTATAAAAAAGCGATGTGTTCCATTTTCAATAATGCTTTGCTCCCCTTTTTTGGTCTTTGAATTTTTTAGTTTTTTTAAGAACATTAAAAAATAATTATTAATTAAGGAAATTTTTCATGGATTCGATAAAACCAGAAATGAAAAAGAAACAACTGATAAATTTAAACTCAGCATTATTAACTAAGTTGTTTTTATTTTATTTTTCACAAAATTTTGTTTTTTTTTGAGTTTATCAATTTTCAGCAATAAATAATTTCAAAAAAGGTTTTTTTTATAAACACAAAAATATCTGATTTATTAAAATTGACTAATGAAGATTAATAGTGTCATATTTCATATTTGCAAAAGCTCTTTTAATGGAAAAAACTTAAGTGCATATTTTTTATGAAACACGTGTAAAAATACAATTTTTGATGCACAATTTCGCAAAAAAATAGTTTTTTGTTTTTCCGTTTTTATTTAGACATGTGCACAGACAAAATGCGAATATACGTTTTTCTGTCGAAATGCAATGACCGCGCGCTTTCGCGCATTTTTAATTTATTTTATCGGATTCAGAAAAAGACTCTGCATCTGATAGGCATAATCCCAAATAGGTTGTCCGAGGTGCTCGAAATTCGACTGAAAAAAATACGGTGTTTTCATTTTTTCTTTATCACTTATCTTTTTTATCAGACTTATAACTATGAAATTTTTTCATCGATTATTATTAATAAAAATATTCTGCATTCTTTGGTACCAAACTTATAAATCTAGAGAAAATTTGAAAAAACGAAGCACATGTCTATTTTTATTAAAGAAAAAAAGCGATCGCCAAAATGCACTGTCAACAACAATTTGCTCATGTTTTGTGGTTTTTGAATTTTTGTGTTTTTTAAAAATATTTAAACACTTATTCATTTAAATGAGATTTCTCATAGTTGTAAAAACAGGCTTTAAAAAAGCAAAAATACAGAAGAAAAAATACAAGAGTTAATTTCTGGAAGAAAGAAATAAACATTTTTAATAAAGTCGTTTTTATTTCTTTTTTTATTGATAGCAATAAATGCTTTAAATAAAAATGTTTTTTATACAAATAACGAATAAAAGCCAGTAAATTAATTAATGATTTTCCAAACATTTATTTTAAAATTGATAAAGCTTAAACTTGAATGTTAAGAAACGTTAATAAAAGATTTTTGTATACATGTTTCTACGTATTTTTTCTCTGCTAAATTTTTTATGTAAATTACATTTTGCGGAAGCAGAAAAATTTTTAATAAATTAATATGCTTTCTGGACGATGTCATTGAATAAACAAAAAACACTCAAATTGGGAAATAAAAGATTTTCTCATAGACAAACCTCATATTAATGACCTATAAAAGCTTTTTCTTTGCTCATTGCCTTACAAAAAAAAGAAAAGTATATGAGAAAAAAAAGGTTGCGAAAGAATATTTAAACAAATACGTCTATTTTCCCAGGTCAACTTTATAGTGGTTGGTTTAAGGAAAGTATTAAATTTTTTTAATCTTTTACTACTTAAAATATTACATTTTCCATATTTTTTAATTAAAATAGAATATTTTGTGTAAACAGATTTGTTTCAACTATCATAAATTAAAGGCTTTAATATGCCAGAACCAATGTGTCTTTAGAAGTCTAAAGATTCAAAGATGTCAGTTCGAATTTTTCCTTCATATTTTCCATTATATTTTCTCTACCTTTTTATAGCTATTTTCATAAAAATCTTTCAAAACATAAAAAATTGTGCATTTTCATTGTTCTGCAAAAGAAAATGAAGTCCCACAAAAACTGTCCATTTCTTTGTTTGAACAAAAAAAAACTTTTACGTTGCCGGCGACAGCCATCAACGCAAAATATTTGATGACTTTCTTTCTTCTTTTTACTTTAAAAGTCTTTTTTTTTTCAACTACTTAAAAATGAACAAATGTAAAAATGTTTCTGGTTTGTATTTGAATAATTTAGTAATAATTAGTATTGATTTTATTAAACATTAAACATAAATGTTAATTAACTTTTAAACAGATAATAATTCATATTGAAATTTATAAGGCTATCAAATGATCGTTCATAAGAAGATCATTAATTATTTGTGTATAAATTTTAGTTATTTCTTTTAAAAATAATAATGTGTGAATTATGTTCTCTCTCCTGTTAAAGTCGAGGATAAACTTTTTTCTTTATAGCGATTGACAATGTTTTTTTGAAATTCCACAGCTGTGTCATTTTTTTAGAACTACATATCATAAAAAGAATATAGAAATAATTGTTAAACAATTATTTCTATATTTTTTTAAAATTTTTATCGATTAAGCTGAACCAAAAAAAGGAAATCTCGAGATGGGAATTATTTCTTTACGTTTTTCAGTAATAAAATAAAGTTTTTTTGATATAATACGCTTAATATAGCTTTTATATGATTAAAGTTGTATTTTACTTAATATTAAAACTACGTGCATGAATACACTTAATTTTTAAAAAAAATTGTATACACTGATAAAAATTATAATGAATTAATAATGAACTTTACTACTTCATATTTATTTACAAAAATACCAAAATCCATTTTTAATTTTCAGACACAAATGAAAAATTGTAAATATTAAAGCAAACTTAATTAACAAAATATTCAAAAGATTAAAATAACACTGAATAATATTTTCATGCAAGCAATTCGCCAAAGGCAGTGAAAAAAAAAGTTTTTTAAATGTTATCGCCCAAACATCGATATCGAAATTTTTCCTATATAAAAAACTAGAAAGAATGTAAAAATTTGATGAGTAATTCCTTTTTCATTTTTTGACCTTTTTTCCATCGCATCTTCTCCTCCTTTTTTATTGTACTTTTTAAAAAAAGCATTCCTAACAAAAACAAATTGTGGTTTTCACTGACTTTTCCGTTGTGCCCAAAAATTTTCTTTTTTTTATTAAACAATTTTGTGGCTACAGCGGTATCGCATGTTGGACTTTTTGAAATAGAAATGAAATCAAAAGAAAAAGATATGCACGTCTTTCTTTCTATGTATTTGCCCAAGGCGATGGACATCTTTGTTGCGAGAATGTTTGTTAAACACTAAATGAATAAGCGCGTGTGTGTTTCAAAAAAATCAAAACACCGCCCCTTTTTTCGTTTCTATTTTCAAAAAATTCCGCTGTGTGGCACATATTTCAATGGAAACACTTTTATTCAACCGATCAGTGCTTTTGAAACATTTTTTTGGTTTATTTAATAAATGTTTAATAAAATTCCTAAAAAAAGAATGCTAAAATAAATCAACAATGGCAAATATTTCAGTTTGCACATTTGCATTTTTTTGAATATTTCGTTGACCAATTTTATTTTATTTTAGCAGTTTTCTCTGAAATATGATTAAAAGCTGATCTTTGTATATTAAAGCAAAATGTCAAACCACCAACAGAATTTGTTGGATCAATATTTGTTGAAATAAATTTTTGGCACTAAACATTATCGTAAAAAAAATTAAGATGAATCGTCGGGTTTTTATTTTTTACACAACGAATTAATGTTAGATGGCAAACCTAAATCTATCAACATTGTATGATTGACTAATTGCGTTTTTTTAACTTTTTATGATCCTTTTTTCCTTTATGTTTTCTCCATCTTTTTTTGTAGAAATTTTTTATAGAAAGCTTTCGAAATATATTTCAACGAGAAGCACTTTTATTCGATCGATGAATGTTTATGAAACATTATTTTTGGTCTTTTTTCGATAAAACAACTCAAAAGAACGTTAAATATGCATTTGTTTAAAATCCATATTTCAGTTTGCATCTTTAAATTTTTTGAATATTTTGTTACCCCGTTTTTTTTCGTTTTATCAGTTTATTTTTGAAATTTTATAAAAATTTTAAATTTGTTTGACAAAGAAAAAATCAAAAACAGCAAAGTAAAAGGAATGCATTCAGTATTTATTAAAATATATTTTTGACATTAAATATCATCTTACAAACTTGTAATGTTATGTTATTTATCGAAAAAGAACTGAAAAGAATGTTTCAATTTATTCATCGATCGATGGACTCACTTTTTGCAAAATTATTTGTTTCGGAATTTGACACATTTTTATCAATATTTTATTTGTTTGTTTATTTCCTCGTTTTTAAAAGAGTGTTTCTAAGGAAAGCAGCAAAAAAATTTATAAAGTTTCATATTTATAAGAAAATATTACATTTATCAACTCTTGTAAATTTTTATGTGGTTGTGCGAGCGTAATAAAGAAAAACAATATCTTTCGCAAAATAAGACTTTATTTATGAATTTGTTTTTCGCAATAAAAAAAAACTCATTTTTGTTATATTGGATTGAATCACAAATAAAATGAATGCAGAAATGTGTGAAATTTATATACAAAAAAGTCAATGTAATAAAATGTTGTTGTTATGAGAATGTGAACAACGATGTTCAATTAATATTGTTCGATCTTTCTGCTGTCTGGGAAAGAAATAATACATTGCATATGTTTTAGTTTTCTAAAGCTTTTGCTGTTTTTTTAACATAATTTAAACGTTTAATTTTAATAAAAAAAATTGATTAATAAAATATTTTAAAAAATTCTACTTTTCATATTTGCTTGGACAAAAAATGACTACTGCCATATTTTTTCAAAAAAATAAAGCAAAAAGCGATGTTGAAATTTATTTTTATGAAAATAGACTTGAAAAAAACTTTTGCTGATGCTTTCGAGCAAAAGAAAAAATGGCAAAAACATCAATCGATAAACAAACTTTCAGAGTGGCTTTAAAATTTCTCTTCTTTTCTGTTATATTATTTCTCATTTCTTTTTTTTAACCTTTTATTAATTTTATAAAACTGTAAATAAACATTAAATAAAAACTCTATGAACTTTATCATTTAAGCATTTATAATGACAATCAAAAAATGATTTACTCGTCCAAAAATTCATTATTTTAAAAAAATTTAAGATGAGTTTTTTCTTTGGAAAAAATTGTAGTTCAATAAAAAACACGAATGTATGCTGTAAAAAAAATTCGAAAGAAAAAAGGAAGAAAACGATTTTCTTTGATGAACATGTTTTAAAAGAGAATAGAAAAGATCGAATGTGTTTGCGCCAAAAAAAAATTTTTAAGGAAAAAGGTCGTCGAAGATTGATTTTTTTCTTTTTTTCATAATTGACTAAATATTCATTGAAAAAATTTCTTATTTTTATTTTTGAATATTTTATTTTAAAAAGTTTTCATCAAAGTTTGTTCTATCAAAAAAAATAATATTTTTAACATTTTTGTAATTCTTTTAGTGTCAAAAAACCTTCAAGAATGAAGAAATCGTTAATTTATTTAAAAATGTTATAAACCGTCGTTTTTTCAAAAACACATAAATTTTAGTGGAAAAAAATAACATTTTATGACGAAAAATAAATATTTAAAAAAGCATTCACAAATGCGAATGAATTTTGGAACAACAGCTTTTAGCGGCAGTGTTATGTTCCAAAAAAGTTGCACAAAAACAAAAATCGCAGAAAATGTTGTCTAGTTTTTACGAAATGAAATAATTTTTTTCGATCATCATCGAAGAGCAGCAAGCGAATGTGAAATGTATAAATCCATTTCTATTTTTAATAAAATTTCAAAATAATGTAAACATCTAAAATAATTACAAAAATAGTAGTGTCAGGAAAATGACAAAATGGATGCTAAATCAATATTGTCATCATTGCCATCATATAAACTTGAGATTTTTATTTCTTGCATGCGCATTTACAAATCAAAATCATGGTTTTTTGATAATTGTTATCTCCATAAAAAACATAAAAATAAGAATAAAATATTCAAAAGAAATAAAATAAATGTGCCAGCAGAGCAACGATTCGTTTTTGGCAAAAAAGAATTAGGAAGACGCGTTTAAGAAAAAAAAGTTTTTCCTAAAATTTTTCGCAAACATCGATGTTGAAATTTCATGTCGAAAAAAAATATTAAGAAAAACATTCACAAATGTGTATGAATTTTAAAACTACATCTTTTATCGGCAGTGTTGTGTTTCAAAAACAAAAATCGTATAAAATGTTGTCTAGTTTTTACGAAATAAAATAATATAATTATTGGTACTGAATTTAACAGTAAGCCAATTAATTAAATATGACATATTTTTCTTTTCTATTTTTTCGATAATATTTATAAAACCTTTGATTTACAAAAAAATATTCAAATATCAACTGTGATTTACAAATTTGTATTTTTTAAAATTGACTGCTACCTTTTTTTTACGGCAAAAAGCAAAGGCCATTTCTTTGAAACAAAAAAAATATTTTGAAAATCAATCCTGAAATTTTTTCGCAAAGAAAGGCTCAAAAAAATGTTTTGGAATATATTTGGGAAGCCATTGTCCAAGCTAAAGAGAAAAAGCAACACAAAAATATCTTAAATTAATAATGGTTGTGTTTTTAAACATAGTATTTCATAAAACAAAAGACCGGAAGTTGATATCTCAAAAAAATGCATGAGTTTTATCTATCGGTTGATGTTGGAGATGTTGGTAGCGCGCACCTTTTATTTTTGAAATCGCTAAGTAGTCGGTGTGTGGCATATATTTTCTGATTCCCCAGATACAGGGCTATAAAATTATGTAATTTAACTTTCGTCAAAGGTGTTTTAATCTGTGCAAAATGAATCTTACGGAAAAAAGAAAGAAAATGTTTTTGGGAGATTTCTCATTACTGCAATATTTAAAGATTATCTTTTTTTTCATTGGAACAAATTTCAAAACAGCAAATTCTGATAGAAAATCTGGCATAAAAGTGGTATTTAAAAATGCATCGTTTTGTTTTGTTATATTTTTTGAATAACCAATGCAGTAAAAATTGAACCTTTTCATTTGCTTTCTACAAAAGCTAATTTTTTGCAGTTTTTTACATTACAAAAAACTTTGTTATTTTATTAATGAAAAAATTACATACCTTTAATTTTTTTTTTATTTTCGATCGAAGAGCTTTATTAGATCCAAAATAATTAAAAGAAATCTAATTTTTGGTGAAACTTGTTTTTTTGCTTGATAAACTATAAAAAACACTCCCGAAAAAACATTATCTTTTTTGTTTGCATTTAAATTTTCCCGCTTTTATTTTTGAGATAACAAAAATTCAAAAAAGTAAAAACCTTTGAAAAAATAGTACGAAAAAATAGTCGAATGCAAATAAAAAGCTGATAAGATTAATATTAAAAATTAAACAAATATTTACGGGAAAAAATAATATCAAAAAATTTCAATATAAAATAGGTTCATTAGCATTAAAAAAATTTTCATAACAACATTTTATTCAGCCTAAGCTTTTCAAACTTTCAAATCTCGTATTCCCTATTTTTACTATAAAAAATGGCTAAAATTTTTATGATTGTACTTTTTGTTGCATTGTTGGCTGTATTAATCAATATGGCACCCATTGAAGAAGAAGATATTACCCGAATTGGACGTGGTGGTGCCAAATGCAGTGCAGCATGTTGTTTCAATCCTTTTGCAGGTTGTGGCGTTTGTTTATCAAAACCTGGATATAAAGGATCACGAAGTTGCGGGCCAGATTATGTTTGTACCTGTCGATAAAATCATATCTTTGAATCAAATGTTACTATAAAACTTTTATCTGTAATTGCATTATAAATGTAATCATTTTATTATATTTATAAACATGTTAATTCTAAATGAAACCCTAATAAATTTTTAAAATAAAAATTATACCTTTGGATAATGGCTGTTGTACAAATTTTGTATCGAATTTTAAGAACCATCAACGCTCCACAAGGCAACAAGAAAAATTTTTTGATTTTTTGCCGCGCGCGGCAAACGATCAAAAAACTTTTGTAAAGAAATATGTTAATTTATAATCAAAACAATAAAATAACGCACATTTTTAAAGAAGTTTCTACTTCCATCGTTGACAAATAAAAACGGACGAGGGCCAGAATTCTTGGCCCTGTTTCCTATAACTCTGCTTGGTGCAAGCTCCAAAGGTGGAGTAAAAGGTCAAAAGTGCTTATTCCTTCTGAAAAACCTCGGCGGCCCTTTTCTAGGCTTCTCAAAATTGTAAAAACTGGCTTAAAAAAGAACAAAATACAGAAAAAAAATATTTCAGAAGAAAGAAATAAACATTTTTAATAAAGTCATTTCTATTTCTTTTTTCGTTGATTGCAATAAACACTTTTAATAAAAAATGTTTTTTATACACATTAACGAATACAAGTCAATAAATTAATAAATGACTTTTTAAACTTTTTAAGATTAAAAAGCTTAAATCTTTAAGATAAGAAACGTTAGTAAAACATTTTTGTTTACATGTTGTTACGTATTTTTTTTCTGCTTAATTTTTTATGTATATTCCTTTTGGCAGAGCCAGAAAAATATTTAATAGATGCAGTTAATCTGTTTTCCGGACGATGTCATCGAATAAACAAAAAAAACACATATATTGGAGAATAAGCTATTTTCTCATAGACAAACCTCATATTGGTGACCTATAAACGCTTTTTCAGTACACATTGCCTTACAAAAGAAAGTATATGAGAAAAAAAGGATGCGAAAGAATATTTGAACGAAAAATCAATCATAAACAAATCAGGCCTCTCAGCCAACTGACAAAGAGCGACATTCAAACTGACAGTAGTCAGTTACAACTGACAAATTTTTTTCT
>JAQIXH010000798.1:0-11035 GCA_034700145.1 Panagrolaimus detritophagus | reverse complement strand
GTTTTTGAAGGATTTTTCATTTCTAAGAAAAAAAGAAACACATACTTTTTTTACATTAGAAAAAATGCAATTTCTTTGTTGTTCGTTTTTTAGGAAAACGTTGGGGTTTATCCTTCTAAAAATACTTGAATATTTTATATTTTTTGACCTTAAAAAAAGCTTCATGCTTATTAACATACTAAATTTAACATAACTTTTAATGTAGAAATAATGAAAAAAAAGATCTTTTTAGTTGAAACAATTGAAGTATCAAACACTTTCATTTTTTTGTAAACATAAATAATTTGTCAATTTCCAGTGAACAATATTTGATCAATAGCAAAATGTTTGAAAATGAATTTTATTAATTTTAAAGAAAACACATCATTTTTTAAATTTTGTTAAATGAAAAAACAATGCCATTAAAATTTTGATTAATGTGCAATTCGAATTCCTCCATCATTAAAGATGATGCTTCCGGTCATATATGTATTTGTTGGGGAAGCAATATTTACGATCATTTCTGCCTGTTCATCGGCATTTGATGCACGTTGAAGTGGGATTGTTTTTATTACATCTGTCATTATATGATCGATAACTTCTTTTGGCATTCCCATTCGAGTAATAAAATCTGTTTCAGTTAATCCGGCACTAAAAATCATGTTTAAGGTTTTTATGTTATAGGAGGTTCCATTTTTTGAGAAACGAAGTGTAAAATTTGAGCAATTTTTTAAAAAAATTAATTGAGAATTGAACTTTGAACTGCCAACACTCAAGTTTCAATACAAATCAACAAAGTAAAAAAAAAGGTTAGTAAAAAAGCAATCGTTTTTTAACGCAATTTTTTTGTCAACGAAAAAGAAAAACAGTCAACGACCAATTTTTTCTGTTTTTTTTCAAACATTTTTCAATAAAGGGGGAAAAAACTAACCCAACAGCATTAACTCGAATACTCTTTTCTGCTAATAATCGAGCAAAATTTCGTGTTAAATGATTTAAAGCTGCTTTTGAAATTGAATATGGCATTGTACGGGGCATTGGACGTTCTGAGAGATCAGAAGCAATATTAACAATTGACCCCTTGGTTTTTTCAAGGTGTGGAGTTGCAAGTTGACATAAACGATATACACTAAAAACATGTTTTATAAGGATATATGAAATCCACAAGTAATCTTACACTCGAACATTAATATTCATAATTGCATCATAACCTTCCATGGAATTTGAATCAATTCCAGGTTTGCCAGGAATTGCAGCATTATTAATTAAAATATCTAATCTTCCAAATTTTTTAATTGTTTCATCAATTAATCGATCATGAACAGATTCATCTTCCAATGAACCTGCAATAACAAGGATCCGAGATTCTGGAACACCAGATTTCAGTAAATCTTGTTTTACAGATTCAAGTTTTTCTTTTGATTGTCCATGAACGACAACGGAAGCACCTTCTTTTCCAAAACGAAGAATTGAAGCTCGTCCAATTCCTGCTGAAGACCCAGTTACAATAACAACTTTTCCATCAAATCGATTGGCAGAAGACATTTTTTTCAACAAAAAATAAACTTTCAAGTTAAAACTGAACTTTTGTCTTTTTTGTTGTTGCATTTTTATATAAAAACAATTTCGTGCGTGTTTTGTGTTTTATGTCAGTAAACGAAAAAAAAAACAAACAAAAATGCATAAGAATTTTATCATCTTTTTTAAAGTAAAAAATAGAAGAAAAAAGCACAAATGTGACACAAAACAATTTTGTTTGTATTCCGTTTGTGCTCAAAAAAATAATAAGGGCAACAAAAAATGTGTTTCGATTTTTTAACTTTAAATTAAATGTGTTAGAAAAAATTTAATTTTACAGTTACTTTTTTAAAAGAAGTTTAGTTGAAAAATTATGTGTAAAACTCTTTTTCTTTAATATCGAGCAAAGTTGCTGCAGTTGAATAAAACAAGAAACTTTCTAAGGCAAATTCTGTTTTTGTCAAATTTCTGCTACATTAACAGTTTTTTTAAATGATTCATCCAAAAAAAGGAAAATTATTTTTCGTCTCTTTTTCAAAAAAACAAATAAAAAAAATTTCATTTTTTCTGCGAATAGCATTGTTTGAATATTCCATTAAACATAAAAAATTGTTCTTCTTACAATTGGCAAGTTCGGAAATTTTATAGTTTCGCCCACACATTACTTTTCCATTCACAAATTTGCATGAAAATAGTGAGTTTGCATTGTGAATTCAAAAAGGTGGGTGGGTAGAATGAGCGGTTGTGTGGGCTAAACGATAAAAGTACCGCAAGTTCCAAAATGCTATCCTAGAAATATTAAACAGAAATGTTGATAGAAATTTCTGCACTTTGACAAGAATCAAATGGCGCCGCTTTGGTTTAATGTTATTTGGAACTGTACATTAAAAATGATTAATAAAACAAGTAATTAATAATATTAAAAAATGCAATAAAAATTGTTAGCGTAATTTACCGATTTTTATTTTATTTTATTTCTGTTTTTTATGAATAAACGAAAAAAGATTTAATAAATACTGCAAAAAGCTTTTTACAGATTAAAAATGTTGTGTTATAATATAGCATTATCGAGGCAAAATACAATATTTTTTGCTAAAAATACTTATCGTCTAAATTAATTAAAATATTAAAAAACAGAGTTTTTAAAAAGCTTCTTTCTTATAGATTTTAACAAAATGCAAACATTTTTTTTCATCCATTTTTATGCGCTAAAATTGGGGCGCCTGCATTTACAAAATGGATGTATCTGATATATTGGTTTCAACAGCATTTTTTTTATTTTACAAGAAAATATCACATCTGAATATTTTATTGAAGCCTGCATTCTGCTTTTGACTAATAAATCAACAAATATGTTCATAAAATGTTAAATATGAGATTACTTAATATGAAAAAAACAGGAAAAAATCATTAATTAAAAAAGTTAATTTTTTTTGTTCCTTTTCAGTGATTAAAAAGTTAATGTTTTGTAAAACACAGTTTTTGTTACATTTTTTTATTGATCTTGTTGCAAAACCAAAGTAATTAAAGTTTTTTCTTTGCATTTTTAAGTGACCTTTAAGATTTTTTTTCACCATCGCAAAAAATGATGTTTTTTGCTTTCTGCGATGATAAAACAAAATATTGCTCTTGTTTTTGTTCCCTCTTTTTTGAAGAAAATACATAAAACAATTTAATTTTTTTCTTGAATTATCATATACGAAATGTGTTACCACAACAAGAGCTCTGTGATAGCGATATAAAAAAAACACTTTTTCAAAACCTTTTATTTTATTTAGTTTGGAACAAACGATACAACATTTCACCCAAAAATATAAAATATTCAAAAAAAACAATGAGTTTAACAGCAAAACGGCTGAAAGGAAATGGGGGTTTTTTTTTCTTTTTTGAGAGAATACTAGATATATCCAAAAAAATGAAAGAAAAACGCAGACAATAATTTCGAAAAAAGTAGCTAACGTTTAAACAGTTGGAAACCCCATCGCTTTTCTTTTTGATCTTTTGTTCTCGTTTTTTTCGTCTCCATTTTTTATTTGACTTTTGCTAATATTTTCGCAATTTTAAAGAAAAGAGGTGCACCTTGTAAAAGTTCATTTTTATCAATGTTCAGAAAAAAAAATACGAGCAAACTTTGCAGGAAAATGAATAACAAAAAGCCTAAAAACATCTGCAGAAATAATTAAAAGATTTTTATTTCTTTATTCTTTACTTTTTTGTAATGGAAAAAACTGCTAAAAATGAATAAAAAGCTTTTAAAAAGGAGATTTTTGAAACGCTGAACTTTTTCATCTACGCAATGCTTACCACTGCGTACACCGTCGTCTAACACATAAAAAAATCAGCAATAAAAAAACGATATTACTTAAATGTGTTTTTAATGGAAGTCTATCAAATTTCTTAAAATTATTTGAAGAAGCTCAAATGGAAAAATGAGAAATAAATAAATAATGGACGTTTAAATAAACATGGTAATTATTAATACATTTTTTACACTTTCGATAATCACTTATTTGATTTTTGAAACATCAGTAATTTACAAAAAAGCAATCAAATATTAAAAAAAACCGAAAGTATTGCATTTTTCATAAAAATAAAGAAATATTTTGGGCTTTTTTTCTGCTGCAAAAATGATTTTAAAAAGCGCACAAAATCTTTTCAAAAATATTTCGAAATGTGGTGTCAAGATGCACAAAGAAAATGGCAATAAAAAAATGCTTTTTTGTAGTTTACGAAAAAAGTTTTTTCAAAGAAACAGCAAAAAAGGAAACATCAATTTTTTGCGTTTTTTAAAGAATTGCGGCTGTCGCGAAATTATTCGACTTTTTTGAATTGAAAAAAACAATTTTGAATGAAAGGAATTTGAGGTTTTAGAGTTTTTTAATATTTTAATTTTTTTCTGTTATGAAATGCAAAAGACTTTTTTTTTTATTTTTGTTTTCGAAAGTAAGGATGCATGGGGGCCCGGGGCCTTACGGGGCCTGGGGCCTAGGTCTTCGGGGCCGGACCGGGGCTTTAGCAGAACGGTTGTTGTAGTGGGGTTTTAAGCACGATGGAGGTCATTTTTATCAAAGTTGTTCTTCGTTAAAGTTATTTTAAACAAAAAAATGAAGAGTGCCAACGCTTTTATTGTCTTAAAAAATTTTTTAATCTAACCTGAAAAAAAAATTTCGGGGCTTTTTCAAAGCCCCGGGCGGAGTTAGAAGAAAAAAACGGGTCCGGGGCCGGGCCCGGGGCCTGAAATATGTGCTTCCGTGCATCCTTATTCGAACGTTTAAATTTTTAAATATTTTCATTTTTATTGATTGCTGTAAAGCTTATATTTGGTCTTCTTTGGATTGTTATTCTAGAAACCGCAAGCTTTCTTAAATAAAAAGGCAAATTATGTGAAGATGATACATTTTTGATTTTAGAATAAACGACATCATCCATTCAAAATTATATAAATATGTATGAATATTTATACTTTTCTGTCACTTTAATCCAAATTATCCCTAAACGGTATATTCATGAAAATCTTATTATGTGATAAAGTCACTGTGAAATTCAAACAAGTGGCGGCCGTTTAACCTGGTTTTCCATTCATGAAATTTATTTTAACCCAGAATCTACATAGCACTCGATCAAACAAATGGCCATATAATAAAATAAACCCAAGGATCTTTCAGGTTGCCATTTCTCAGAGTTAACCACTATGCCATTGAAGCAGCTTAAACCTTCACTGCAGTTGTGTCACTGGAGTCTGTTCTTGAGATAGTTTCAATGTCGTAAAAAGAAAGAAAAACCATTTATTAAAAAATTTTTGGTGTCACAAGATTTTAGGTCTTTTGATAAACAAATTTTCTAATAAAGTAATAATTTGATTTTTAAGTGGCACTTAAATTTATTCCTTTCTGACTTTAACTTCCTTCCTCACAAGGGAATAAAATAAAATATGTAATTTAAGTTTTTTTTGCGTAATCAACTCATAGACTATACTAACTTTTTTTTTAAATTGACACATCTGAAATTACTCAGAAACATTAAATAATCAAATTTTAAAAACAAAAAACATTAAATTCCGTTAAATTTTTTACAAGAAAAAATTTATTCTTTTTTTAAAGTTTTTTTGTTGGTACATAATTTATATTTTATATAAAAACTACTATGAATATTACAATACCTCCGACCACAATCATTACAATAAATATATCAAAAAATGATGACGAAATTGTTGCCGTTAGTGAAACATTATATATTTTTTCAGATTATTTAAATGCAATTATTCCAAATTTGTGTACTTTTATTGAATTGTTATGTTTTATAATTTTGTTGAATAATTTTATATCTAAAACTTCAATATTTTGTACTGCATATTATTATATACTTTCAACGGGATATCTCTTTAATTTAATTGCACAAGGGGTTTATATCTTTGATATATTTTTGCCTCCGAATTATACTTTTGGAATGCTTGCAGCAATTATTTATTGGTATACTAATTTATTTGCAGGTATGTGTCAGTTTACTTTTTTGGTGTTTTTATGGTTATTGCCAGTCCATGGGAGCCCCGTTCAAAGAAATAATGTAAGTGGACTGAGCGCAACCTGCAGCAAAAAAGCCACTCCTTTGACTTTTTTTTCAAAAAACAGTGGCTTTAAAAAAAAAGAAGTCAAAAGAGTGGCTTTTTTGCTGCAGCTTGCGCGCAGCCCACTTTCCTTTTGGGTCTGCAGTGAGTCTCAAATAGTTTGTTTATTTAAAAAAAAGTTAAAATTGTTTTTTGGCATCCCCGGGTTTTAAATAAGCTAAAAAATCGTGTGTTTTGAGCTGCATTGTCGAAACAAATGTGACGGTTGTGTAGTCGACTGGCTCAACGATGGCTTAACAGGAGGTTGGTCTCCGGTTCAAGTCCAGCAACGAACAGTTTAAAAATTTTTTTTAAAAACTGCTTGTCCCCGATTTACTCGGATTAACAGTGGCTTGTGCTCCTACGGATTGCAACTGACCTTGTCAAAGTGCCACAATTTGGTCCATGCGGTGCCATTTTTTAGTGCGCGCAACATGCAAAAAACTGAAATTTTGTTTCGAAAAACTTTATATTTCTTTCAGGTTTATGGAATACAATGTTAGCAATAAACCGTTTTACAACAATATTTTTTTGGAAGCAACATTCACAAATTTGGTCTGGAAAATCAATGAAATTTATATTTCTTGGAATTTTGAGTTTTCCATTTATTTTTAATGGCTATATTTTCTTTGATTTTACATGCCTATATAATGGATGGCGATCAGCACAATGTTGGCAATTTTCTCGTGGATACAAAACTTTTGTCTCATATTCAAATATGATTAATTCTTTAACGGCACTAGTGTTGGGACTTTTAACAGCTTTGGCACATAAAATTAAATCGTCAGAATCTCAAGTAAAAAATTCTCTTGAAAAACCTTTACTTCTTCAATCAATTATTTCATCGGCAATTTTTTGTTGTATGGCAATTACAAATTTTTTATATGTAAATTATATTGAAAAACCTGGAAATTTAACAATTATTTCATTTTCTTTAACGTTATTTATAAATATTACGTGGTCTTTATCGCATTGCTCTTCAACGGTTTTACTTTTTTGTTTATCGTAAGTTTTCTTGCAGAGAAAATTTCTTATTTTTTTTTTGAAAAAATATACTTTTTTAGAAAATCATTTCGTCAAAATTTTATTAAATTTTATCATTTACATAAAATTATTCCTGGAACGAAAACGCCTATAAAAGTTTTAAAAATTTCAAATTCAAATAAAAGCACCCGATTTTAAATGTGTAATTTTAACTAATAAATTTAATCAACAAATTTAAATGTAATTTAATTTTTCTCAAATAAAATTTTTATTTAATAAAACAAAATTGTTTCAAGGAAATAATATTTTAAAAATACATATGTAAAATGCAGCTGTTTATTAATATAACATATTTTTTGTAAGAAATTATTTAAGTTAAAACCATCAAATTTTTTAAGAAAAAATAGAAACTATTAAATTAAAAAAATCGAAGTAATGAAAAAAATTCATACACATGTTTTCATGTTACACAATAACAAAAAAAAATTCTATCTTGAATCAATTTTAGATACTGTCGCATATGTTTTAATAAACTCTAATGCATAAATTCTACTTTATTACATTAACATTAAATAACAACACTAAATAATAAATTTACATTTTAATTAAAGCTTCCAATTCTTTTTCCAATTTGTGATGGAAGTTCTTCCAATTTTGAAGGACACTGAAAAGTTTCATCATCTTTTGATAAAATTTTATAATTATTGTTACAGCAACAAACAATTAATGGCTTTGAATTTGATTCTGGTGGATGAACTACGATACATCGATCTTTTGATTCCATTAATTTACAAACATGTCCATAATCTGCTGTTGAATGTGTTGAAATTGTCTGTCTTTCAGATAAAACTTTTTCTTCAATTTTGTCTACACATTCTAATGAATTCTAAAAAACGAACATTTTGTATTTTTAAAAATAAAAAAAATACTTATTGTAGTCTTTTCATCAGTTATTTTGTGTTTCCTTAGCAAAGTTAATTCCCGTGTTTCAAAACATCCATCAGAAATGAAACACATTTTCTTTCCACATTGAAGATTTCCTTCTTGGCCAATAAGTCGCTTTTGTTCATTTTGAAGTTTTAGCAGCTTTTGAAATGTTTGAAGCATAATTTTAATTGTACAATTTGAAGATGATTGTGGATGCTGTGAAATTACCGTACAACATCTCACTGTTTCTGATTCACTATCATTTTTTGATTGTGGTGAAAATAAAGGTTTATCGCAAACAGTTGGAATGGAAGAATTATCTTGGACCTAAAAGTTTATTCTGTCAAAATATGATTAAAATGTAATATATGTAACTTACAGCTTTGGCTTGGATACTGTATGTATCATTCATTTTTGATATTTCAATAAAACAAAGCAGACCATTTTCATTTTTAATAGATTCCAAAACATGTGTTTCAAATTTTTTATATTCAGAAGTGTCGACGTTGTAAGTTAAAGTTTGACAATAAAAGTCATTATGCTAAAAAAACAGGTATGTAAAAAATAAATATATTTTAAAATAGACTTACAAAAAAAGTATTTTTCATTTCCAATGCCATCGTACTATTTTCAGCATCACAATCCTTCACGGAACAATGACATTTGTAAAAAGAATGCAAAGTACCAGTTGAATTATAAAGTCGAGTTGAACAGTTTTTATCATCTTCAACTTTTATTATTCCAATTACATACGAACAATTTTCTTTTGATGTCGTTAAACTAAAAACAATAAATATAAAAAACTGAAAGTTACAGTGGATTTAATCAAAAGGCACAAAAACAGTGATTTGCTTTTTGTGTTTCAGTGACTCCGGCTGAAAAACAACCAATCGAAGTCGATTTCGAAAACACGAATGACATAATACTGTAAAAAAATTCTAACCTGCTCATTTCTTGAAAAACATATTCATTAAGTACAACCAAATCTTTTGTCATCAAATCCAAATAAAGTTCACAAGTTCCATTTAAAATTGCAATACCTTTTGCAGCATAATTACACTAAAAATTTTGTTACTATAATGAAACACATTTTTGCAAAATTTTATTTCAACATTGGACAAGAGCCAAATTTTGGCCCCGGCCCTGCACACAGTGCCGACTCGGACTCCAAAGCATGGAAAAACGAAGACATTTCGTAATATTACAGTTTATAGGTCGTCCTTTATGGGTCTTAAAGTGAAGATATGAAAGCAAATTTTGTATTATTATTTTCATCAATCAATGTCTAAACTTTATAATAAATCCATTTCAGAACTATTTACAGATATAAAACAAACGACCTCAACCCAAAAGGACGACCTCGTCCTTTATACTACAACGCCACTTAGGTTTTGCCAAAGCAGCAAGCACTTGCTACCATTTACTCCGGCCCCGAAGAGTGCACTAAGAGGAGTTATAGAAACCAAAGCCTTTGTCAAATAAATTAGGCTTCTATCCATCATTTCAGCAAAATTCTGATATAAAATTAAAACCATAAATAACTCACCGTAAACGGACTTCTCATCATATCACCTTTTTCTTTTTTCAATCTCTGAACCATCATTTCATTACAAAAATCTGTGCCATTGCAGCATGCTTTAAACGTTTCATAATAGCTTTTTCTAGCTCCAATCTTTGAACACCATTCTTTTGCTTGATAATGATCACATGTTGCATCAGCAGAATAATTTGATAGCAATGCAAAATTTGGAATACTAATACTAACATTTTCTTCAGATTCAGAAATAAAATAATATTCACATTGTTCTTTAATCAAGATATCTTTCATTGTTGCCAATTCCGTTTCATCAGAGATATCAAAAGCACATATTCTTTTATTTTTTGGAATCCGACAATTTTCTTGATTTAATCCATGACAAACACAAGTATAACTGTAGAATGTTATTCCATTTCTATGAAAGTAACAATATTGAGAATCCTAAAAATTCAAGTATTTATAAATAAATACTTTAAAGCTTTACTGATTCATTTTCTTGTTTATTATAAATATCATGTGTAATTGGTGGAATGTCAACAGCTGCAGCAGTATTGGCATCTGTTTTATTGATTTTATATTGAATAGCTGTATCACTTCTATTTAGAAAATTATCAGGTAAATATTCGAAATTTCCATAAATCAAAGGTCCAGAATATTTAAAAACATAATCATCTCCTTTTGAAGAATTATAGAGATACTGAATTGCACAGGATTGAATTCCATCAAACATGCGCTAGAAAATTGATATTAATAATAACGAAATAATGTTTGAGATGATTGACATCTACCGTCTCTTACTAGCTATAGGGGGAGTGGGTAGTTTATGAAAATACCCCTTGCCCCGTATTTATAGCCATTCTTGATTTTTAAGAATTAGAATATAAACTTACAACAGGTTTACCATAAATATCTAAACAAGTTACAGCTGGTTTGTTGTAAACATCACAATCAGATGACTTACAGGAGAAATCATTTGCAGCCATAATATTTCGACGAAAAATTGTTGAATATTTGTATGACATTAAATCATATAAATCTTTTGTTTTATTAATACCAGGAATTTGAGCATAATAGTTTAAGAATTCAGAGTAACTAAAATAATTTCAATGGAACACAAAAAAGCAATGAAAACTTAATTAAGAACAACGAAGTGACTTCTCCGCCTTCACCTTTAGCGTCGTCGTTTCTTGTCGAAAAAGTCGGAGTCCTTCCCGTAATCGGTTTTTATCTACCTGTTTTTCACTGTCACAGACAGAATTTTTAAAAAGAGGAGGGGGAAAGTTAAAATCTCTCGGGATGAATGATCTTTAAATTTCAATGCTTAATGAAAATTGGATGATAGGGACAAGAAGATGACAAATCGGGGATCCCCGCTTTTAAAACTTGAAGTCATTTCATTGATTAACAAGGAAAAAACATACTCTGCCGAATATGTAATATTATGAAGTCGAACACAAAGTGCAATACCATTTGATACATTTCTACCA
>JAQIXH010000797.1:0-11043 GCA_034700145.1 Panagrolaimus detritophagus | reverse complement strand
AATATACATATAAAAATTGTGTAATTTTCGTTTTTTATGACTAACGTGATAAACATATTTGCAAATTATTGGCATTGCCACTTTTTTTTCATAACTACCATTGCTTTTAATTTCGTCATATTTTCATGTACCCAAAAACTTTTTAACTAATGAAAACAATTAATTTTAAAAAATCAATTAAAAGACATATTTTTGCAATTTTCTCATAAGTTTTTTTGCACAAAATAAACTTTTTGTATTTGTCCATTTTCATAAAATAACAAATGGTGTGAAAAAAAAACTCACGGCCTCTACAACTACTCAAAAAAAGACAAAAATGAATCAATTATTCTTCTAAAAACCTACAGCTTATTTTGTATCTCTTTTTTTTTTTTAATCCATTCAGCAGATGGAATAATAAGGGAAAGATCATGATAAGAAATAATTTGAGAATAAAGAAATAAACGTTTGACATCACATCGACAAAATTTTGTAATGATTGGTGAAAAAATATTTTGATTAGCAAGTCCACGAGTAGAAGCATAAATTTTATTTGTAATCCAATATATGCAATTATATTTATTTAAATCAAAAGAAGTTCCCATAACTGTCAATTATCCATCGCCAACACACAATTTTGGAATAATAACAATTTCGTTTTTGATAAAAAAATATTTGCATGTTTTAACCATTTTAAGATATAATTCAGCAGTCTTTGGATTTTTAGCAATATATAAAATGATTGAATTAGGCATAGAAAAATTTTGTTGATAATATTTTGCATAAAACCGAGCACGTTTGGAAAAAGGCATTAGCGAAGCTTTACATTTTTGATTTACATAAGTAGCACATGTACTGTTAAATGAACCCATACTTGAATTAAGCAATATAGAGTTAGAAAAATATATAACTAAAAATGTAACTGTTAAAAGATAAAATATAAACGCGAAAAACTTTTTTTTAATAAAAACCGTAAAAAATGAGCGCAAATAAAAATCTCAAGAAAATTTGCTTGCAACATAAAAAAAATGTCGCGAGAATCTTAGAGATTTTGTTGTTTTGTTGGAATTAAAAAAAACAATGGGTAGACAAGAGATCCCAAGTACCATTGTTTATAAAACAGAGTGCGAACTTTTTTCTTGCTTTGAAGGCGCACTTCAAAAAGGGAAAACGAGAAGGAAAAAACTTCTCAAAAAAACCTTTTTTTTGTATTTTTCCGAGGAGTTCTCATGCTAGGCCGAAGCCCCATGAGGCAATTGTACTATTGTACAGAATATTAATTTCTTTTTATTCTGGTTTGGTCCATTTTCATCTTTTATCCTGGTTTGTCCATTTGGTATATTATTCCTTTTTTTAACCTGGTGTGGTTCACTTCTTTTTGGGTTTATTTATACCATTCTATTGTAATTTTATAGTTTAAAACTACAGTCTTATTCTTTTTTTTTTCATTTCAAGCCAAAAAAGCTGACAAATTGAACTCGTAATATAATATTTCATTTTGTTGCAAACGTTTTTTTTTTTTTGATTTTTAAAAATGGGTTTATACTTAAATGCAAGATATGAAATGTTTAAATCCCAAAATCAAGAAAATGGGTTATTTGATGTAACATTTGAAGTTGAAGGAAAGGTAAGGATTTCATATCTTTTAAAGACATTTTTATTTTAATTTTTTAGCTTATTCATGCTCACAAATTCATGCTTGCATCAGTTTCTGAAGTCTTGAAAAGAATGGTATCTGATACATGGAATAATGGAGAAAGAATCAAAATTGAAACATATTCTTACAATGTTTTTTATGAATTTTTGACATTTATTTACTCTGAAAAATGCAAAATTGATGATGAAAATGTATTTTCAATGGTTGATTTATCAGAATTTTATCAAGTTAAAGAACTTCAACAAAAATGCGACGTATATTTATCTCAAAAAGAATACTCAAATGGAAATGTTCTTATTTATTTAGAAGCTTTATCAAATTATTATTTGCCATTATTTGAAAAAACTTTTTTTAAAGCAATAAAGAAAAAAGGAATAAATTTGATTGAATCCAATGGATTTATGGAAACTTCAAAAGAAGTTGTTATGAAAATTGTTAAATTTGAAGATCGAATTGTTTCTGAAGAAAAACTATTTGAAAAGGTTTGTAAAATATTTTTTAATAAATATTTGAATAGATCTCAAACTTGTTTCCTATTTCAGATTTATGAATGGGCAGAAAAACAAGCTAAAGAGAAACAATGTGAATCAAATGAAGAAATATACAATTTAAACGATGCAATCAAAGCTGAATTGACGAAAATTTTGCCATTTGTTCGATTTAAGAAAATGAATATAAATTTTTTGCATACATTTGTTGGTACGTTTTTTCTCGGTATTTATAAACTTTAAAAATTATTTTTTTAGTTAAAAAAGGTTTTCTTTTTTCCTATGATGAATTAAGTGAAATTTTGGATACAGCTTTTCATGTAAAAGGTTTGATTTTATTTATTGCTACCCCTTTTTACATTTTTTGTTTTTTAAGTTAAAATTGCAAACGAACACAGAAAATTAATTATCTTTAACATTCCATTTTATTCTGATTTCGCTGAACCTATGAAATCTATAAAAAGTCGTCCATGTGATTATTCAAATCCGCCATATTATACATATTGGATAGAACCACAAATCAAAAAGCCTTCAGTTCCAAGTCAAATTAAGAAAAGAGATGGTGTTAAATGGTATTTATACTGTTGGGATGGCGGATTTGGCGTTATTCATTGTTCTTCAGTAACTACAGAATATTTGCTTGCTGAAATGAATCATGAAACTTCTGGCTTCGAAATTACTCAAAACTGTAAAATTGAAATTGAATGAATTGCTCTGCTTTTTTCTTTTAACAAATGTCAATTTAATATATCACTGTTTTGGTTTTTGCAAGCTTTTTTTGCAACAAACTTTTTCTTTTTATGGATTTAAATAAACTTTTATAGAAATTGTTGATGTTATACGTTTTTTTTTTCTTTTGCGAAAATAAATATGCCCCAAACAATTTTCTATTACTAAGTTTTTTAAAAAGTAATTAAACCCAAAACAAATACGTTCTTATATTTTTAAGCAACTGTTTTGGATTATTACATTGAAATATCTCTTGAAAAAACAAGAATCAAGAAATTTCAATGTAATTTTATAAAAAATTGTTTTTGTTTTTAATAAAAATGAATGAGAAAAGAAAACCGCAAAAACAAGCAATTTTATGTGTCAGTCTCATTTATCAGCTTAAAAGCAAGTCAAAAAAATTATGCATTTAAAAATACCCAGAAACGGTACTTCTTTTGTTTTCTCCCCGCATTTCTCTTCATCTTTTTTTTCTTTTATTTTTCATTGGATTGTCGCTTTCGGATTTGAACCTTGAACAGCAGCGTCTTCAAAAATGTAGTTTAAAATTGACTCAAAAGCAAACGTGGAACAATATTTGCATGAAAAATGAAAAAAATAAGTGCGGGGAAAAAAAAGAATTTCGATATTGCAATCTTCTTTGGTCCTCGCCCCCAGCACTTTTGCATTTAAAAAAAAACAATATTAACCATTGTTAACAGGCTTGCACCTTTTTGCAGAATCATAGAGCAATCCTACTTCAGCCAGGATTTTATCAAAATCACTAGCCAGTGGCATGTTTAGTAAATATGCAAATTTAAAAATAAAAAAATTTTAATGCAGAAAATGAAAAAAAAGATAAAAAGAAATGCGGAGGAAAAACAATAGAAGTGCCAACAAGCAGTTTTAAGTATCACTCTCGTTTATCAACCAAAAAGCAAGTCCAACAAATAATTAAGCGTTTTAAAATACCCAAAAACATTTCCTTCTTTTTTTGTTAAAAGCTACATTATGCTTTGTAGTCAAATCTTCTTCTTGTTTGTAGTCTATCTATTTCTGGTTTAATTGATTTATCATAACAAAAATATGATAGATGGGTCATTGCAAAAAAAATTGCAACCAAAGAATTTGGATTTTTTTTTCTTCTCATCTTTGGTCAGTTTTTGTTATTTCTTCATTAATTTTAATTAACTTATTTCCATCAATGATGACCGAAATAAAAGCAGCAAAAAAACTTCTTCGTTCTCAAATTGGTAACGTTGTTTCTGCACTTTCAGATTCTGAGATTCAGAATCAAACAAAAGTGATTGAAAGAAAAGTATTTGATTCTAATTGGTATAAAAAAAGTCAAAGAATTTCAATTTTTGTTTCAACAAAAGGCGAAGTTATTACTGATAATATTATTAAAAAGTCTCTAGAATTGGGAAAATATGTTTTTATTCCAAGGTTGGTTCTTATCTTTTGTTTTTAGCAAATTTTCGAAAAATGGTTAGCTCGAAGCGTCGGATGTTGATGATTCTGTGAAAATGTTTAATCTAGGAATGTACACATTTTTTTTCAAAGTTCGCCAAATGTTATAAGTTTGGTAGCATTAGAAACGCCGTAAAAAAATCATTGGTGATAAAAAAAGAAAAAAGCAAAAAAAAGTGAAAATTAATGTTTAATTAATGGTTAAAAAAATATAAATTTTTTTTCTGCGGAACACATTTGTTTCATAAATATTTTCGTGTCGCGTTCGCAAAAAACTCTTTTTTTGCAGTAAAAAAAATTTTTTTTTAAAGATTTAAACCCCATCAGAGACACAAAATTATTTTTTATCTCCAATTGAGCTTATTTTTGGTACACATATGCTTTCGACTATGGAGAACATATAATAGTTTAAAAAAGGAAAATTATAAAAACAGTTTAAATTTCTACAGTATACCCCTCTTTCATTTTCTTTTGGATAAAAAAACTGCGGGGAACACTGGTGTTTGAGTCGCGCGTGCACGTCGCTAGTTTAATCTGCCAAAAATGAAATGTTCTAATTTTTTCAGATTCAAGAAAGGTGCAAAAGAAATGGAAATGCTAAAATTGAATGGAATTGAAGAATTTGAAAATCTTGATATAACACTTTGGGGAATTCGTCAGCCACATTTAAATTCTGAATCTGAAAGTTATCATTTAAGTGGACCTTTGGATCTCGTTTTAACTCCATCTGTTGCATTTACTTTAGATGGAAAAAGACTTGGACATGGAAAAGGTTTTTATGATCAATTTTTTGCATCCCATCAAAAAATGTTTAATAAAATGCCATTTAAAGTTGGTCTTGGATTAAAAGAACAAATTGTTGATGATCTTCCAATTAGTGAATTTGATGTTTTAATGGATATTGTTATTTCTCCTTAAAAATTGACATAGTAATGTGAATTTATACATACTTAAAAGGATTTAAACAAAGTTTTTTATTTTTTTGTAATTCTTATTTTTCAACCTAAACGAATGTCATTTCAACACACATTCCTTGCTTTTGTCAACAAAAAAAAGAGAAAAATCATTTTTCGTTAAAAAATTTTTGTAGACAATATTTTACGGGCTTTATTATTTGCTTGGTTTTTGAATATTTTGTGTTTATTATTGGTTTTTCTCAAAAAGGCATTGTGGATTAAAATTTTGTAAAAAAACCGTTTGGCTAAAAATATTACACAAAATGAAATTCCAAAATGTAAATCCACCCAGTAAAAATAAATTTATGAAATAAAGTTGCTTTCGAATTTATTTATTTATTATTTCATTTTCCAAACGATAAAATGTTAATCTTCAGCTTTCTCTATTTTTTCACAAAAAGTTTTATAATTTAAAAAAAGCATGTATAAATTAATTTGTAAAATGGAAGCAAAAATAAAATAGATTTTCCCATTATTTTATTTTTTACAGTTTGCTTTAACTTTAAACGAAAGCAATATCGATTTTAAAATAGCCCCAAAGAGGGATGAAAACTTTGCAAAAGAACGTAACATTTTTTAAGCAGCGTTAATAAAAAAAACTTTATTTTATTCTTTTGAATCTTTTATTTTGGTAAAGATTGTTGTATTTTATATTATGAAAATAAAATGAGAAAGAAACGCCAGTAAAATACAGACTTTGTTCAACAGAAAACCAACAACAACATCAAGTCATTAAATAAAAAAAATAATGTCTTTGAAAACAGAATTTTGTCTAAAACAAAATTATACATTTTACTTTCTTTTTTTAAAACAATAATTTTTTTGTAAGAATCATATTTGACACTTTTTTGCCAGTTTCTGACAAGAAATTTCTATTTCCACAGTTGAAAAAAATATTAAAAGTCTTAAAAAATGTATCTTTTTTGTTTCACATAAAAGCAGCCCCCGGAAATAGTTTTTCCCTTTTTTGCAAAAAAAACTTTAAAAGAAATGACAACTTTTTTAGTTTTGAATATTTAATTATTGTTTTTAAGTGTTCTTGAAAAATCATTTTTATCAAGCTTTGAAAATTAAAGAGATAATTTAGATAAATCAAAGCATCGTAAAAAATTACAGCATTATTTACTAAAAGTGTGAGTAAATGTTTTTTTAACAATCTGAAATGCAAAAAATCAGAGTTTTGCGCTGTATGATTGATATAACAATATTTTTAATGCGAAATAAATAAATAATATGGTCTCTTTTTTTCTAGCAATCATTCACATTTGACGATCGTTCATTGATGTATTATTTTTTCAGCAGCTTCGAATGCTCCCCTTTTTAATGTCAAAGAATAAGCAGTGAAAATGAAACAAACAGAAAAAAAAGCAGCAATAATTTCGACACATTTGTTTAAAATGGATATAAAAAAGCAACAAATTCAAGACAAAAAAATCGTTTTTCCAAAATTATTCTGTTTCTCAAACAATTTTTAATCTTTTGAATTTTTTAGTTTATTTATTTAAAATATTAAAAAATATTATATTTATTTTTTGCCAAAACTGCTTTTAAAAATATTTATTTTTATTTTATTAATGGATTAATTTGTGAAATAGTTTTTTTTAATATCTTTTTTCAAATGTAAATTAAGCATTTATTTACAAAATTCTATTTTACCCACATTAGAAATAAATCAAAAAATTCAAAAAAGATTAAAAAGACGTAAAAAGATTTCAGTCTTTGTTTTTTCGCATTATTTTTCTTGCTTACAAAAAAAGATTTTTAAACTGTGGTGTTTTCGTTAAAAACATGTGCAACAGCTTTTTTTTGCAGCAAAAAAAAAGAACTTTTTCTGCAATGTTTCAGTGCTTTTAAAAAACAGAAAAAGCAAACGAAAGACATTTCTTTCATAAACGCGGAAAAAAAATTCGCCTGCGCTTGCGTTTTTTCAAAATTATTTTTCAAAGAGGATTTTGAAAAAACGCATTCGTTATATAAATTTATTTCTTTTTTCGAAACAAACTTGCACAATATTTTCCATTTGAATATTTTGAAAAATTTTGTATGATTTGTAAATGCTTTAATATATTAAAGTTTATAAAATAAGAATCAGAGATAACGTTAAATGACTGCAACATGCCATTTTGTACTTGAAGATTATTTCAAAAATCATTATTTAAAAAACAAAAATTGTATAAAGAACTTTATCGTTTTAATAGAAAGCTAAATATTCTTTAATAAACAAATTTTTAAAATGAAGAATTTGTTTTTAGACTTTGATATCTGTTCTCTAACGATTTTTGTTTACTTAAAGGGTTTTTCGCCCGGGGGAGTTCTACCGGGGTATATTTGGTATTTCTCGTATGTTTCACACCTAAAAAAACTATTTTTAAAAATATTCCATTTCCGCCCTTTTTTGCTTGCTTTTTGATTTAAACGAAAGCAATATCGATTTTCAAAAAGTCCGATATAAAAAAAGAAATATTGCAAAAGAGTGTAAAATTTTTTTCAACAGACTCAATTAAAAGGAAAAAGACAATTTTATCTTTATTTTAATACTAAACATGGCAACTTTAAATTGAGAGTTACCATGTTTTTGACACGAACTAACGGTCTCGATTAGTAGGATAAAAATATATTTAAAAAACATTACTTGTTTTTTATTTTAATAATTTTAAGAATTATGCAAGTGTTTCAGGTTGAAGAAAGTGACAATGAAAAAATTCGACTGCAACAAATACATATTTTTTTAAAGAAAACCATGTTTATACGTTTAAAAAGATTTCAAAATGTATATTATCAATTTTTTCCGTTGAAATAAAAGAGTAAACAGTGTATTTCCATAAAAATTTTAACAAAAATCAAAATTAATTTCTTGCCAAAAATGTTTTTAAAAATATTCATCTTTATTTTTTTTATTAATGCTTTTTTCTTTTTTTTTAAGTTTTAAAATATTTTTATTAAATTGAAACGCAGATTGACGATTCACATAAACAATTCTATATTACTCATTTTTAAAATCAATCAAAAAATTCAAAAAATACTTTGAAAAAAATGGTGTTTTTCGTAAATGTTTGTTTCGCGTATATTTTTTTTGTACACAAAAAATAAAACATTTGTTTCTATGTTCCTTCGAAAAGTGTGCAACGACTTTTATTTGCAGCATTTTTTTTCTTCTCTGGGATGCCCTCGTGGTTCACCTGTGATTCACTGTTCTTCTTTTTTTTCTTTTTAGTGAGGGTCCCGCCCCTTACTATTTCTTCTGTTAAAATATTGCCAAAAAAAATCGCAAAGGGATTTAAAAAAAAAACAAATCTCCTGAATAAATTACTATAAAACCCTACATTTTGATTGTTAGAAAAAAATTTTAGTGCAGAAAAATTTTTTTGATCTAACAAGGCCGGCAGAATGCCGGCCTGGCCTTGATTTTTTCAGCCCCGGCCGTCCGGGTTTTTATGCTGGATTTCTCATCCCTGCTTTCCATAAAAATTTTAATAATAACCGAACTTAATTATTCGCCAAAAAAGCTTTTAAAAACATTCATCTATATTTTTTTTATTAATGTCCATTAAAAAAATATCTTGAGTTTGAAATTTTTTTAAGTTCATACGCATATTGATCATTAAATTTCTATATTACTCATTTTTTAAAAACATTAAAAAATTCAAAAAAAGAAAAACGTTGAAAAAAATGGTTTTTATCTCAAATATTTTTTTTGCGTATGTTTTTTGCTCACAAAAAACGAAACATCTATTTTTATGTTTCTTTGAAACATGTGTAACGTTTTTATTTGCAGAAAAAAATAGGTTTTTTTCTGCAATGTTTCAGATCTTTTAAAAGACAAAGCAAACGAAAGACATTTTTATTACTTAATCAACTGTTTTGAAAAAAACACCAAATTTTGTAATCATCGCCTGCTTCGGTTTTTTTCCTTACCATTTTTTTTCTTTCTTTTTTGAGAAAAAAAGGTAATGACGCTCCCTAGGTTTAGGGGATAAAAAAGTTAAAGTAACTTAAATCAATCGGATTGTTTTTTTTTTCATTTTCCTATCATTTTTGGCAAAATGTTACCAACTAGTTATTAAAAAAAAGATTGGTTGCAATTTTCTAACTTTTTTTTACACAATTGCTCTGGAATTAATATTATTATTTTATTAATACTAAAAATCATTTGATTATAATTAATGCCTCCTTCAAGACAGGTTTGTAAACAAACAGTTGATAAAATATTGTAATCTATTTTTCTTTTAGATTGATAAAGTTGATTTATTTCTTTCAACAGAGCCAAATAAATTTTCTTATAAAGGATTATGTAAAGTTCACATTGATTTGGGTCCAAAGTTATTGGTTGTTAAGAATGGTGATGCAGGTAGTATTATAATAAAGTTGTAATAGGCTATATGAATGTTTTTAGATACACCAATTATCGAAATTCCTTTTTATTATCCATTTATGATGCATCAGGTATATCAGTTTATATTTATGTGTTGTAGATAACTTCTTTTTATTGCAGAATATTCTATGCCATATTTCACCGACAAAACTTCATGATATTGTTTTGATTTTTTCAACAGACAAGATTTGCAACGAAGTTTATAATATTGTTCATAATTACCAAGTATGTTTATTGCTTTGCTTCGCATATGTTACGTCCAGATCTTACAACTGTCCAAATCGTACAACGGACGTCCACATCTTACAACCATATAAGTATTAATGGCTAGAAACTATCTTGTATAACATCATCTTAATATAACATAGTGTAAAAGCACTAATTAAAGCTTATAACATCCATAAACTTATATGGTCGTAAGATGTGGACGTCCGTTGTACGATTAGGACGGTTGTAAGATCTGGACGTAACATATACATACATTACAATAGCTGTTTTTCAGGCCAAGATAAATCATGAAGCTGTTGAAGATTCAAACAAAGTTGTTATATTTTCAGATCGTATTCTCAATCCACTTTCACTTGCAATAAGCAGTGATCCAAATCTTAGTAGAAGTACAAAAAGACGTATTCTGCAAATGGTACAACCAATTACTTCTCGAGAAAATGATAAAAAGGTAGTGATAAAAAGTGAATTATCAGAACATCCAACAGAACAATCTCCAGCTGGCCCTTCAACTATAACAATTAACATACCGGCTGCAGGTTCAGATGTTTTGTGAGTCTTAAAAAGTTGAAAGCTTTTATAAAGAATGTCGTAACTTTTAGATCACCAAGTTCACGTAAACGTAAAAAACAAACTCAAAGTTCCAGTGCTGCTGTTAATATTACAGTTTCTCCTAATAAAAGATGCAAAACTGAAGTATTTGATGAAGATATAACACCTGAAGCTTCAACCATTACGGATACCAATCCTGTTTTAACAAAAAGATTCTTAAATTCTACAGAATATGAAATACAAACTTATTCTGAGAAATCAATTAAGAAACAAAAACTTATTGTTTATTGTTCGGCCGATAAGAAGTTGTGTTATTCATATTTTTATGAAAGAAAAAATAAACGATTTGTTTGTGAAAAATGCAAAGAACAAAACCGATATGTTGTTGCTTATCTTCGTGAACAGCAAAACGATTCACAATTTGTTGAACTTGGTTTACTTCCTCATTTATGTAATCCAATACCATATTCTCAACCACCAACAACTTTCTATGTACATGGAAATACAGATTCTAATAATCAATCTTTGCCAGGAACATCAGCAATTAATGGATTGTAATTTTTTTTGTTCAAGCAATATAAAATAAACTTCAAATTTTTAGAGATCTCATCCCATCAAGCTCATTAACGTCTGCCG
>JAQIXH010000796.1:0-11046 GCA_034700145.1 Panagrolaimus detritophagus | reverse complement strand
ATTTTCTGAAAAATTTATCAGAGATAACTTGATTGACGTCTGTCTTTCTTTATTATCGTAAAATGCAAGCAAAATTAAAGTCTTTTTTCTCATGTAATATTTATACTCAATTTCCTTTTATCAATACTTTTTATCCTTTTAAAATTATTTCTGTTGGGGATGTTGTTTAAAAAGAAAATTTACAAATGAATACATAAACAATTTTAATGCATCCCTACTCAAGATCTACAAGTAAAATATGGGCTTCCAACTCGTGAATCATTTGAATGCCTCTAAGGGTGATAATGAAAAAAAAGATTATTGTGGTTAACAAATCATAATATATTGCTTTAAATGTTTTAATACAAAATTTTGCAGCTCATTTACAGTATTAAAAGGAAAACTGGAGAAGACTGAGAGAAAGATGAATGTTTATTAGCATAAAAAGTTTTTTGATTTTTTATCCCACCAAAAAATATGCTCTTTGCTAGTATTTTTATTCTGGAGTTTAGTAAAAAGCCGTTAACTTTGTGTCAAAGTTTAATCTTTTATTGGCACAACGAAACTATACATACATACAGAAAATATTTACATTAATATAATAACAATATTAATTATAATTAATTAATGATGTTTACCAGACATTGCATGTTTGGCAGTATTGGCAACGGCACCTGCAACAGCGCCTTCTTTTGCACCACCATGTCCAGTTGCGGCTTTTACAACGGCACCTGCTCCAGCTCCAACGAGAGCGCCTTTAACGGCATTTTTAATTGCACCACGTTCAGCTCGAATTCCATGATATTTTGGGACGAGATCTTCTTCAATTGAAGCCATGGCAGAAATAAAAAGGAATAATAATACGGAGCAAATAAGATAAGTTTTAGTTTCCATTTTTTAAAATAAAATAATAAAATTAAAGCTTTTTTGAATTTAAAAATAAAAAATAATTCAGAGATGAGTCTTTTTTTTAAAAGGAACAAAAAGCAGCCTACTTTTATATAACTTTTTTGGAAGCAAATATCCTTTTGCATGGCAGCTGTCGAACAAATTTCGTAAACAAAAAAACAATAAATGTTTGATGTTCGAACTTTTAAATCATCGCATCGGGGATCTCTGTTGTTTGGCAACAAAATATATTTTAATCGAAAAAAAATGTGTATAAAAAAAGTTCTTTGATTTTTTATCCCACCAAAAAATATCCTCTTTGCTATTTTTTGTTTTTTCCCTCAATCTACTCACTAAAAAACACGTTTTTTAAAAAAATCGAAATGCAAGAAAAAACAAATAGTAAACACGGAATAAAATTTCAGACATTATTGAAACTTGCCAGAAAGAGAGATTTTTGATAAAGGCACAATCGATCAAAAATGTACTCGGAAACCAATATCATAATCAAAAAAATTTTATCCATCAATTTATTAAAATATATTCCTACAATAATTCAACAACTTGTTGTAGAAAGGCATGTGTTTCTTCCTAGTTCTGAGGGGTTTGTAGTATCAAATCTTAATTTATGTTTTTTTCTTACAAAAATTCTAACCAGAGGCATGAAGATTTCCAACATTTTGCAAAATTTTTTAAGGAGACAAACAACATAAAAAATTATAATTTTGGTTTAGCTTTTATGGTTTTTGGTTTACATTTATATATTGCAGAAAATAATAAAAACAGAACAAAAGCGGAAAAACTTAAAAGGTTCACATGTCGGTTTTGTATTTAAAAAATACAAAACAAACAAAAAATTTTCCAAAAATGAAAAAAAAAACAGAAAAGAATTAAAAGAAAAAATAAAATGACTACAATGTTGCAAAAAAAATATCATTCTTTGCTTGATTTTTTTCTTCTAGAAATGAGTGTCCACATTGTTTTTATGTGCTTTTTTGAGCAGTTTTTTTGTTCCGGCCATAGCTCAGTTGGTAGAGCGGAAGACTGTAGTGCAAAATCAGATATCTTTAGGTCACTGGTTCGAATCCGGTTGGCCGGAAATTCTTTTTTTATTTTTATAATCTTTCTGTAAAAAAAACACTTGTTTTAATGAAAAATAAAAATTAATTTGTTTTATAAAATAATTTTTATTTGAAGCAATAACCAAGCTTATTGAAAAAGGATCTTTAAATGATCGTAAAAATCGTCCAAAATATCCAAGATAAAAAGGCCAAAGCGGAATTGGTTCCCGAATTCCCATATATAATTCAAAGGCATAACTCCAACATAACTGATGACACAAATACCATTTATATTGGGCCATTTCTGCACTTGATTTTTTAAAATTATTGTATAAACCATTAAAACAAAAAATGATGTGGTAATAAATATTGTAATATCCCAATAAATTGAGTATATTTGATGATTTAAATCATCTAAAGTCAAAGATGGATAATTTACATTTATATTAAAGGAACTGAAAAATTCTGCAAAATCTATCATTGTCTCTTTTCAAAATTTAAAAATAATTTTTTTAGTTTATTAATTCTTGAGTTTGTTATAAAAGCACTTTCATCTTCTTTAAAAATCTATGGCTTTCACCTGTTTTTATAAAAGTTGTTTTTCTGTAGTGCACTTTCAAAATAATTTCCTTTCAAAGATATAATTATTTATTCTTGATATTTACGAATCTTGGAATTAATTTTTGAGAGTTAACTTTTTTATTGGAGCCGGTTTTTGGTAATAAATATAAGCATTTTTACAAAAATACAATGAACAAAAATATTGGAAACCAAATTTTACAAGAAGACGAAAACGACTCTTTGTTTAATGTTTTTGTTGTTGTTGTTTCAAATTTAGTTAATGTGGTTACCAAAAATGAAGAAGTTGTTTCAACCTTTTTAATAGATTTGATATGAAATAAAATATCTTGACCAAAACACGATGATGTGTCCGAAAAACAACTGTAATAAATTTCAACATTTGTGTTTTTAGGAAACGTTTTTGTTCCAAAATCGGCGGTTATGCTAAAACAACAAAATAAAAAAAAATAACACAATTCAAACATAAAAACTCACTTAATTCTTGCTTTTCCTCCGACAATAAAATAAAATTGTATTTGAGAATGTAGTTTATATTCAATCAAAGAAAATTGAACATCGTAATCTTTGATTTCATACGACATGTATGGATCTTTGTCCACGACATCCAATTCCATTTTTGGTTCACCAAAATGTGGAGAAGTAAGTATCGAATTATATGGAAAATCTAGTATTTTTGAATCAATTGGGAAACCCACATATATAACAATTGCAGCATTTATCGGAATTTCGATAATATAAATGTCTGAATTTAATCTTATATCACGCCATGATGAGGTTGAAGCAGCACTAAAACAATTAAAACTAAAGTCTCATATAACAAACATCATATTTATACTTACTCAATTATAGCAAACTTCTTGCTTTTTGAACCAGCATAAATTTTTAACGAACCATTAATTTTGGGTGTTGTCCATATGCTAGTTATGTGGTTAATCAAAGGATACGGAAAAATGAAAATTCTACATGAGCTAATGTTATTTGACATTGCCGAAACAATTACTGGATAAGTTTTATAATCGTAATTCATATTGTGAATATTATTCTTAAAAACACATCCATTTATATGTGCTAAAATTACAAAAAAATATGGTGTTATTCTGTAAGAAACTAAATAAACTTGTTGACTGAAAAAGTAAATAAATTGGATAGGAGCAATAATATGCACTATCACTAAAATGAAAGACAGAAAATTCAGTTTTATATGTTTTACAACTTGATTTATCGGAATTGTCAGCAAAACTATAATATGAAAAGTTTTTACGTTTTTTAATATACAAAAAATGTTTACCAATTTTCAAAATTCATTTTTTGTGTGATACTTTCATTACTAAAAAATAAAATTGCTGTTTCAATATTTTCGAGAGTTGAATACATTTCTATTGATGCATTTTGTAATTTCTAAATACATATTTTTGTCGAAATATCATGCTCAATTTCAAAAACTTACAAATTCATGCGATAGTTCAATATTAAATAAATTTGGTGTCTTATTTTCACATAAGTGATATGCAAAATATGGTTTATCATTTGTTAATACAATAGTCGAAACATCAATTGGTACTAAAACAAGAGATACTTTTTTCTGAAAAAAATTTGAATTTTTACATACATCCATCAACACCGAAGTTGAGAAAAATATTTTTTGCATAAAGATCAGAAGCTGTTATGACTTGAAAAATATTGCTTGAATTTGCATATAAAAACATTGTATGTAATCGGTAACGATTTACATAACTAATTTCTAATATAGTTATATTATCAGCAATTATTCTAAAAATATCATAAATGTACATTTCTGGTGCATTATTTTTATCCATTTGATCAGGTATTAAAGTTATTTCCATTCTAATAATTTCTGATTGGTTTTCACATTCTGGGTCAAGTATTATCTATAAATTTTATCAATAATATTAACATATTTGTATAGCGATTATTGTTTTACAGTAAAATTACAATTTAAATTACCACAATAATATCCATCTGTTCTGTTCATAATGTCATAAAAACGTATGCCTTGACATGGAACTATTATTAATGATTCGCCACAAAAGCAAGCTGTAAAAATGTTAATATATTTAATAATTTGAAATGAAAAACTTAAATTCAGACACACGTTTGTTGGGCACATTTGTAACCCAAACAGTGTTGTGCTTTCGAATTTGAAATGACTCCGGCGATGACTCCGGAGTCGACTTTTTTAAGGTTGAAAAAAAATTTTTATGAGAAATTTAGAAGCCCAGACACGTTTTAAGTGTTAGTTTTAACATAGCAATGTTAGAGCAGCTTGATACTTATTACGTTAAATAACAAAATTAGAAAAATAAAATTTTAAAATTTAAAAATTTCTTTTTCATAAAGATTTTAAATCCAAATCCATTTGGAGCTTTGAATTGCCACAAACAATGTGCTTGGAATTTTATTGAAGAATATTTCAAATCTAATATTTGTGTTTCATCAGTAAAATGAAATGGATTAATTCGACTAACAGATTCTAAATGGCAATCATCAACACTCCAATCATCATATATTACATATCCTTGAAATGCAGAATAGTCCCTTATGTTAAAATAATAAAATGGCTGATATTGGAATACTGTAAAATTTTCAATGCGAAAGGAGATGTAATAGTCATAAACATTGGTTAAAACGAATAAAAATCTTTTGCCCTGAAAATTTTGGCAGTGTCATAAAACTATTTGCATTAGGCAATTTAACGTTTAATTTAAGTTTAAGCGACAAAATAAATATACAGTTTTAAGATGAGTGTAATGCTAGTAGGTCAATTTTACAATTTATAACTTGATCATATTATTTTTCAATCAATATTAAAACTGTTCGATATTTAAATAACTTACAATTTCGCCATCTGACAATTCTTTAGTAAAATTAAAGCTACATTCATTTTTTTCATTATCATTCATTGAACGGGGAAAATCAGGAGATTCAATAAAATAAACTTTATCGGATTCTAGCGCAATAGTCTGATTTAAAGCACAAATATGCTTTCCATTTATTCCAACGAAACTTGTTACCAGCAAAAATATCAACATTATTCTTGATTTTTATTTAGCTTACATATTATAAGCCTGTCTTTTTTATATTGCTTTGATATTTTTTGAGAAATTATAAGATTTTTAAAAGAGCTTAAAAGGAGTGTTAACCCATTTTCCGCATTAATTCAAAAAAGTAGTGATAAAAAAATCAAAAGACCAGAAATTTATTGGTACTTCTGCAATTTCGCCCACTCTTTTTTTTTCATTCTCCAACACAACCGCTCATTCTACTCACCCGCCCACCCTTTCGAATTCGCAGTACAAACTCACTATTTTTATGCAAATTTGTGAATGAAAAAAAGCGAGGGTGCGAAACTGCAGAATTCATTTTAGTACGTTTCTTTAATTTTTTATATTTTGTAGTGCCTTTGTAAATGAAAGTATTTTGTACTTCTTTCAAATGTTACAATCGTGTGATACACTTTCAAAATTTTTATCACAAATGTTTTAATGTAAACTAGAATTTTCCATTTTTTAGCAATTTCGTGGTCATAAAAGCGTTTCTTTACAAATATATAAATTTATTATTTTTATTATTGATTTGTAATGAAAATAATAAAAGTGTAATCATGGTTTATTTATTTCTATATTTACAAAATAATCCTTAAAATGTCACATAAAAAAATTCAATTAAACTACACTAATTAAACAAAAAGCTCGACGACGCTTAAAATTTGTACAATGACGCACAACATTTAAAACAAACTTTATCGAAAGAACGAATTCGTCACAATAAAATAAAATTCAACATTTTTTTGCAAAAAATAAACATTTTTTCTATTTTTATAATGCAGAACTTCTTTTTATTTTGACGATTTCAACTTTGAAAAAGATTCGTTAAAAATATTTTGCAAATTTTTTATATTTTTATTCTCGGCGCCTTTCTTCTTCTTTTTCTAAAAATCTTCGAGTGCGGTGAAAAACAAAAATGACAAAAAGCGTATAAACAATAACTGCGCCTGCCAAAATAGATAATGCATAACCTAAAAAATTATTGTATTATTTCAAGCTATAACCCTCAAATAACATACCCCAAGTAGCCATAAATTGAAAATTCATAGCTTTTTTTGCAAGATATAACCAATTGAATGCCATTCCAATATTAGGTAACTAAATTATATGGACATAGCACTTTTTAATTTTTTATTATAGAAACTTACTAGTAATATTTGTGCAACAATAAATTGAAAGGGTTTTTCTTTAATTGTTCCATTTAAAGCAAATATGTAAGCAACAAAATTTGAGAAAAGTAAAAGAAATATGTTTATGCTTAAAAATGAAAATAGTTTTGCAACGGCAAAGAAAAATAATGAACCAAAGCTTCCAAGAATGGAGTAAGTTTTTGATATAGTCTAAAATTTCTGTTTATTACAACTTCAATAATGCCTTTATTTTTAGCGAATAGGTTTTTTAATTAATTTAACTTACTTTAACATGAATTCCACAAATACTGCTATCAGTAATCATTTTATTCTTAAAAAACTATAATAAACAAATATTTTAATAAAAATGTGAAAAAAAGTGTTTAACAAAAAAATGTTTTATCGTATGAAAATTCTTCACACCAGCAAAACAAGAATGTCACTTAGAAATGAAGGATTTGCATTTTAAACGAATATTTTAAAATCAATTTTTGTATAGGATAGGAATATTTTTATTTTAACATAATCCATCGAAAAACGAAAAAAGAAGAAAAAAATATATCATTTTTTATTAAAAATTTTTAATATGTTTTTGGCTTTATGTTTGTAGGTTACTATAATCATGGCACTAATAGTATTTATTAAAGATTTTTACAAAGTTTTCTCACTTCTGATAAATTTGCAAGAAATGTATTATTTAAATATTATATGAAGTTAGGGAATAAACTTTGCAAATTTTCAGCAGTTATAAATTTTACACCGCGTAAAATCCAATGATTTTCTGGTAAAGTTGATTCAATTTCGATTGAAATAATTTTGTTCCATTTTGAAAAATTTAAATTTGATTGACAAAAAAGAGGAAATAAAAGTGACGTGGCGCTTTTGATCATTTTTCTTCGTGGATAAATATAAATTTCTGGGACTTTGTAAAATGCTTTTGTTGTTTCAATCAAACTATTATTTGATTGATCAAATCCAGCTCCAATTAAAATACAATCAGTAATTTCAATGCAATCTTGTAATTGTTTTGGCTTTTTAAGGCTTCCAATAACTTGAACATCTTCAACGGGAAGTTTGTAACGTTTTGAAAAAATAAATTTTAGAGTTTCAGTAATTGCTTCAGGTTTTTGAAAGTGGAAAAGTGATAAGCGTTTAATTGGGGCATTTGAGAGAAGATTTTGTAAAAGTTGTTTTCTAAAATATTCAGACGTGAAAAAAGTTTTCAATAATTCGTTTCTTATAAATGAACCTGAAAATCAGGCACACTGAAGCTTTGCTTACAGAAGCTTCAAAAAAGTTAGATTAACCGTTGCTTTGCAATTCCTGAAAATCAGGAATTGCAAAGCAATTCTCGAAATCGAAATTTCGACTTTGCGTTACGCCCTTACCTTTCTGGCAAAAATCCAGTTTCGTCCAAAAATTGAATTTCATTTATCACACATTTTTCAATTTCTCCAATTTTATTCGGATAAATAACTGGTTTACACAAGATCATTTCATTCGGTTTATCCTTTCCTTGAACTTCACTCCTTTTATCTTCTCCTTCTTCAAATTCAACAATATTTTGATAAATTTTTTGCAATTCTTGTTGTTGATGGATTTTCACCACACTTGGATTAAGCCCACTTAAAACATGTTTCTTCACTTTTGGCATTGAATCAAATTGTGCTCGAAAAATATTAAAATTTTCGCTGAAATCTTTCAACCAAATTCCATTTAAAATTTGATTGTCATATTTATTGATTCCAATAAAAATCCATTCTGCAATTATTTTTAAACTTTGTAAATCATAGAAATCTGAAGTAAAATATGCAATTTGAATTACACCTTTCCAAATTTCTTCCATCGACGGCGATGAAATGTGTGAAAGTGAAGTGGCAAAAAGGGAAACGGCACATTCAAAATTTGCCAATGAAATTTTGAACGGATTTGCAAATCCAAAGATTCTGTATTTTTGTCGTTCGAAAACAGAAAAATGAAAGCAACAAAGCTTGTACAAACATTGGCGTTGAGAAAACTGTTAAAAAATTAAGTTATGTAAAGTTTTAAAATTAAAACTAATTACCGAATCTAATATTGAATGAATTCTTGAAGGTCCAAGTGAAGCATAAGCATATTTAATAAAATCAATAAAACTCAATTGTGAATCATCCACAGTAATCACCGTTGAAGAATCAAAAATATTATGGGATACCTAAAAATTCTTTTTAATTGAACCACAGAAAGTTGCAACAAATTTTACCATTTCTCTTCCCGGATATAAAATAATGAAACATTTAAAATTAGCTTTTCGTAATTCTGTTGAATAAATTTTTTCCAACGTTTCGTTCAAAATTTCAGATTCTTCAACATTTAAATTTTCACAATTTTGTATTATTAGCCATTGTTCTGCCTTTAAAACTGTTTCCCATTCAAATTTTAGCAAATCTTTTGCAGAAATTATTTGAACAAATCTGCGATTTCCATGAACTTTAGAGGAAGAAAGATGTGAAGGATGTGATGGTAAATGTTGTTCAGCGAGATAAAATAACATTTTTATTACATAATCTGCTTCCTCTGAAAGCAACAAAACAATTGGAAGCCCAGAATCAGCATGGAGAATTTGGTCACGAAGATTTGTGCCATTCTCGGAATGAAGGGATGTATAAAGTTTTGAAAAGTTTCGTTCAGAAAGTGATGACAAACTAAAATGGAAAATTAATTATGATAAATTATGACATTGGACAATTTATTAATGGGTTTTAATATATGATGGAAACCAAAATCAAAAATTGAATTTCAAAAGATCATTAACTGTTATGTGATTTTTTTGTCCACATTTATATACCCGTTGCACAGTCTAAGTGGTCACCTTCCATTTTTTACAACAGTTAAGCTGTTTTCCTTAAATAAAAAATGGAAGTTGTTTTGTGTAAAAAATTTTTTAAATATTTAAAAAAGTATTTTTGAAAAAAGTCAGAAAAAAGCCATAACGTTCCTCTAAAAAGGAACGATCAATGAACGCATCTGCAATGAAAAGAGAAAAAACACGTGTATTTGATCGTACATTTCAAATATATATAAATATCAAGAAGAAAGGACGTCTTTTTGTATTTTTTTGCTTTTTTATAGCTAAAGCATTCGCTTTCTGCTTCCTGAGAGACATGTTAAAAAAAAGAGAGAAATAAACATAAAGGTTTTTTTTGCGACAAAAAAGACACCTCTTTTTGTGCGAAAAACGGACAAACAAATGTTTCATTGATTTTTCTTTTTGATCGAAGAAAGGATTTTTTGCAAATTTTAATTTTTAAAAAACTAAACTTTTAAAATATTTGATACATATTTACAAAAAAAGACTTATTAAAAAAGTGTAACAAAATCTTTTCTGTTTTTGTTACTATATAAAGGTTATCTTGATAATGGTCATATTGGCAATATTCAATGCAAAACTGATTCAGTTGCACAAGAAGCTTCAAAATGTTTCGATAAAATATTCAATTATAAAGCTCAAAGCATTGATAAGAATTTTAAAAAATAAATTATATTAACACGAAACTCTAGTTTCTGTTTTTTCATTAGAAATTGTTCAAACAAATTTCTGACGCTCAATCGACTTTATTTTTGCCGGAGCTTTTAAATCCTTACAACAGCCTCAGCTCCAAGGAACGCTTTATTTTCAGATAAGTACTCTTTTGATCACAAACTAAAAATGAAGAACACATTAATATGAGTTATGATATTTAATAGCACGTTTTCGAGCTCTAAAGTATTTTCCTTTCTTGTTAAAAAAACAACACCATTTAAAATCATTAATGATAACATGGATTCCTTTTTTTTCCATTTTTTCATACTTACATTGTTAAAAAAAAGAGAAATCTTTTTAATCAAAGTTATTTATATCAAAAATAAGAATTATTTTGTGTAAAAATGTATTAAATATTAAAAAGAATATTTATGGAAAAAGTCAAACAATTGCTCCCAAGAAGCAGAAATTTTATTCTGAAACAAAAAATTAATGGATGCATCTGTTTGTCCATTTCTAACAAAAAAAAGAGAGATGGTCTTTTGCAAAAAACGCTTTTTTTTGTTTATTTAGTTTCTCTTGTTTTTGAAACCCTTTGAAAAAGTGCTACTACTATTTTGTTAATTTCAATGTGTATAAAGTTGCAAGAGTTTCACATCAAATAAACTTTTTCTGGGTAAATTAAAAATTAAATAATTTTTTTGCTGGTAAAAAATGTTTTTTTTATTTTTTATTAATGGCTCCGTCCTGTGTGCGTAATTTGATAACTAAAAAAAACTACGGAAACCATTCCACTCACTTTGTCATCCTTTTTTTCAAAATTATTCATTGCGTTGAAT
>JAQIXH010000795.1:0-11047 GCA_034700145.1 Panagrolaimus detritophagus | reverse complement strand
TGGGAAGTGCAGGTTGGGGCTCGAGTGCAGGTTGGGGTAGTGCAGGTTGGGAAAAGTGCAGGTTGGGGATTACTCGTTTAGTATAATATTATAGAAAAACAAAAAGTCGCAAATTCTCTCTGCACGTCTCTATTTAAAGTGAAATCGAAATCTTTAGCAAAAAACTTTTAAGACATCATATATCCATGCTAAAAAAAACTGACGATTGCAAAAGTATGCGGTCAATATTTAAATCTAAAAAAGCAGATAATACGCGCATGTTTAAAATCATTTTTTTTATATTGATTTTCAAAAAACTTATTTTCAAAGGCAAACAAATAGTGCTATTTTTTGAACAGATATTTAATGCAATACATTCACCAAATTATCGTTACAAACTCAGAATTTTTTAGTACTAATTGTAGGGCCGCGGATGTTTCGGTACACTTTTCCCTAAAGGCAAAAAAGGGAAAAAAAGGTCAACCTCTGAGGGCAAAAAGAAAAACTTAAAAAAAACCAATAATCGAATAAAAAATCTAATCAATGCGCGCCAAAAAAATGAAGTAAGAAAAGAAATAAGTAAAGTTAAATTTATAACAAAGTAAAAAACATAACAAAACAGTGAAAGTGTAAAAAACATAAAAAACAGTAAATTAAAAACGAGGATTATAAAAATATTGTGGAAATTGTGGAGCAAAGAATTGTTGAGGAGGTGGTTGTTGATAATAAACAGGCAAAGACATATTAAATTGTTGAGGAATATGAATATTATTCTGATGTTGAAAATAAGGATTAAAATTTGGATTAAATTGTTGTTGATGAAATGGCATTTGAACAAATTGTGGAACAATTGGTTGAATTGGAGCAATTATTGGTTCTGGAATAACTGGTGGAGGTTGAGGAGCAGGAGCAGGTTCAACATTTTGAAGTATAAAACTCTCATTCTTCTTTTTCTTCGAATAATTAGTCTTTCAGCTTCAACGTATTGCTTTTCACGTGGTTTTAATATTTCTCCATAATTTGATCTCATATAATCATTAGCAGCATCAGCAAGAGTTTGTTTAAAGCGAGTAAAACAAAGACGAAAATTCATTTTTTTCCTAAAAAATAGCGATAAAGAAACAAATTGAAATTAAAGCTTACTCTGGAATAACAATATTCAAGCTGCTATGGAAACATTCATTTGAATTTGTAGTTGTTGGACCATCTGTATCATAATAATTAATGTATTGCAGTTTTTCACGCCATTGTTTAACATAATAATCAATAAATGAAGCCATAAATGGTTGTAGTCTTGGATTTAATTCTGGTGGATGAGCAAGAAGATAATCAACAACTTCAGTCTGCCATTCCAGTGGTAAAAAGCTGGAGCCAATTAATCTTCTTAACCATTCTTGAAAATTAAGATCATCAGCTAAATGCTGGCTGCATTTTTTTTTTTAAAAAAAGTTACTTCTTAAAAAATAAATCATAAAAAATAACTCTTAAAATGTTACTTCTTAAAAAATAAATCTTAAAATGTTACTTCTTAAAAATTTATTTCTTAAAAAATAAATCTTTTTTGACTGCAATCTTAAAAAAAATTTCTTTGAAAGTTACACCGCCTATATTTTGAATTCTGGAGGAGCTCTTCTATCATCAATTGCAGAACGGCAACCAGCACATCGAAAAGTAGCTCTCGTTTTGTTTTTTGTATATCGATGAATTGCATATTCGTACAAAAGTTCTCCATCTATCATTGACTGATATGTAGCATTTGGCTTATTTTTAGATGTAATTCCAGAAAGATCACCATGAAAAGCCATTTTAAAACATTAATTTATATATTGCAATTTTTCATGAATTTTAAATTTTGCAATTTTAAAATTTGCTATTAAAGTTTTTTAAAATTTCACATCAATATTTCACACTTTTTATAAAATTTAAAAAAATTCATAACCTCATAAATAAAAATTTAATAAAAAATTTAATGATTTAAGGGCATACCCTATCACTGTTTATTTTTTCTAGGCTGTGGACGTTTCGGTCCAATTTTTAATAAATCGAATATTTAGAAAAGTGTACCGAAACATCATGGAACCCTAATTGTAAGGGGGTGGGAAAATTTTTCTTCACTGTATAGACACAGGTAATAGCTAAAAAAAGAATTTAGCTCATTAAAAAAACTGAAAATAAAGCAATTTTGAAAGTTGTTAGCAGCAGCATCAAAATTTTTTTTTATGTAAAATATTTAAGTTTTGAATTATTAAACTGCAGGATTCAAGTGTTTGATAAAATTTTAGTTTGCTCACATTTTTTCATTTCATTCATAAGTTTATAAACTGAGGAGGAAGTTTCTCGTTTCTATTTTTTTTTACATTAAAACTGTTCAATAAAAAAACTAATAGACTTACCATTAATTTTTTGCGGATTTCATCTGCCATACTAAAATATTTAAATAAAATTTAATAATAAAACAAAATTAGAAGAAAATGAAACTGCAGCAACCAAATTAATGAGCTTTTTTTAACTGACTTTTGAAAACAAGATGATCGTCTTTTGCCTTTTTTGCTACTATTTTTATATTTTATAGTTTATATTTCTTTTCTTTCGATTTTTGTTCTTTCAATCAAAATAAAAGTTTCTTTAAGAAAAGAAAGAAAGCAAAAAATCAGGTATGCAAGTTTATCTTTGCAAAAAAATATTGATTACCGTTTTTTTTGTTGAAACTGAAATTTTTTTTTGGAGTTTAACGTTTTCCAGTTTTTTTTTTAAACTGCCAATAGCGAATAGAAAATAATGCTTTTTGCATAAATACAGACACTCAACTGCTGAAAACGTCGAACAAAAGTTAATTCTGTGATAACAAAGATTTTTTGGAAAAATATATTGTTAATAAAAATTTTAAAGAAAATACTAAAAAAATTAAAAAATAAATTTTACAAATAAATTTTTTTTATAAACTGCGAGCTGATTTGGATAGATAACAACATAAAAACAACCTAAAATTTTAAAAAGTTCTAAAACTGTGGCCAGCTTCAGGAGATTATTTACAAGTTTTATTTAAAAAAAAATTTAGAAAAAGATTTTGTAAAATGCAAAATACGTAAAACGTTCAACTGTTAAGAAAAATTTTTAAGCCTCTTTGTCAAACAAAAAGTAAATTCTGTGATAACAATTATTTTTTAGAAAAAAATATTGTTAATGAAAGTTTCGAAAAGAAAATAAAAAAAACAATTTTTCAACTAAATTTTTTTATAAACTGAGGTTCCACGTGATTTTTTGTTTTATTTAAAAAAATTTAGAAAAAGATTTTGCAAAATGCAAAATACGCCAAACGTTCAACTGTTAAGAAAAATTTATAAGCCCCTTTGTCAAATAAAAGTTAATTCTGTGATGCATACAAAACTGGATCTGGCGAAAAAAAAGATTTCTCAAAAGAACCTCTCAAAAAATCAAAAGAATACTGAAATTATATTGTGAATAATAGCTTTACAAATATGTTAAGGAAACATTTTTTCGGCTAAAAGTTATTTTATAAACTGCATGCTCAAATTTTTTGGTAATACAACAAAAAAACCAAACTTGCTTTTAAAAAGTTCTATAACTGAAATTTTCTTCAAATTTGTTTTAACAAAATTTAATGATAAAAACAAAAATTCAATTAAAATACATATAAAATTGCAAAACGCAATGAAACTCAAATGAAGAAAATCCGAAAAAAGGTTATTTTGTGTGAGCGCGATTTTTTGGAACAATAAAGTGGTTAATGATTCAATTAAACAAATACAAAAAAATATATAAAAATGTTAGAGAAAGATTTTCTCATCTTAAAAATTTTTTATAAACTGAAGTTGTTCTTTGAATTCCAGAAAAAAATCCAGAGTAACTCATAGGTCGTTCATTAACTTACTCCAATATTATTCTCCTTGATATATTTTTTCCAACTTGTAAAACATAAAAGTTAACTTTTTTTGGTTTTTCGATTTTTTTGCGTTTTTTTGATATTATAAAAACATACCAATGCCATCAAAATATTATCATGTACAAAACTCCAGAAAAACTGATTCAACGTTAATTTGACTGTTAAAAATTTTTATCAACCAAAATATTTTAAACAAATTGAAACAACAATTTTCTTTATTTCTGTTTTATTGAATGAAAAACAAAATATCAAAAACTTTTTTCACTGTTTTTTTTACCCGAAGCAAAATAAAAAAAAGAACATAATATTATTGTCATTTTGTTGTTTCCTTTCCTATTAAAATTATTGGAACAACTTTTTGTGTTTTTGTTTTTTTTTGTCTTGCGGACATTCGTCTGTCACGCTTTCATTCTTTTTTTTCTGTGCTATGATTGTTTGTGTTTTTTTTTACACTAATATTTGTTACTTTTTTTCGTAACTAACTTTTTTAAATGATAAATTATGAGTGTTTTTTTTATGAGAGAGAGAAAACGTTGTTTTTCAAAAATGTAGCTTTAGAGAAAGAAATGGAAAGAAAATGTGTGAAAACACATTTGTTTTTTTTTAAAAAGAAAAAAAAAAGAAATTAAGAAATTTGCAAAGATCATGAAAAAGAAAACACAGAGAAAAAAAGAAAACAGGAAAAAAACAACGAAAGAAAAAGAATGATTTCAAAAAAAATGTGTTTACACCTATCTTTTTTTTAAGTCTGAAACAAAACAAAACTCGAGTCATTTGTTTTTGTTGTTTTTATATTCAAAAAAAAGTGACGATTCTGCAAAGGTTCTTTTTTTTTCGTCTAACCAACAGAAATACTCTCTCTTTTTTCTATTTTCTCTAAAAATTAAAACCACAAAAACAAACACTCCCTTTTTTTTGATTAAGAAATCGAACCAGCTGCCTGTTTTCAGCTGCTGCTGCTGTTATTTTCCATTCTTCTATTTTGATTTGTTTTTTTAAAAAATTTATGAAAAAAATAATTGAAAAGTGCAAAAAAACTGATGAAATTTTCTCCGAAAGCAAGAGAAAAAAAGACAATGACAAAAAAAGAAAGATGATTTCAAAACTGAATAAAAAAATATCGGCTTCTTTTTATTAAAATTTGAAAAGCAAAAAAAGGAAATGTAATTTTTTAAAAAAGGTGGAGCTTATTTCTTTCAAAAAATGTTTCTTTATTTTTAACTGCATTTGAAGTAGAAATAGAAAAGTAATGTTGTTTTACTTTTGTTACTTTAACTGTAACCTTCTTCAACTCTTTCATTTCTGCTTAATTTTTGCTGTTTTTGAAACTTTTTTAATTTTTTTTTTATAAAAACTGCCAACAATCCATTTAATCTTTAAAGTATCTGATACCAAAAGTAAAAAAAAAAGATTATTATTTTTTCTTAAACTTGACAATTTTTTCTGTTATCCATGTAAGTTTTTTGCTCTTTTTTGTTTGTCATTTTCTTTAACTGTTTTATTTCTGAATAATTTTTGTTGTTTCTGAAACTTTTTAAAATTTTTTTTTATAAAAAACTGACTTTCTGGTAATTGGTTTTAAACTGAGTTGTACTGTGAATAAACAAATTCTGTTTCTTTTTTTAACTGTGATCATCAAGTGTTTGGTTAAAAGTTAACTGTTTAGCAAATTGGAAGGTATTATTTCTAAGTCGATTTAAAGATAATATTTTTATAACTGGGCAGCATAATACAGGATGATTCAAGAAAAAGTGCCCACTTTGAATGATCGGCATTTTTTTTCTATTAAATATTTTCAAAAACGGACTTCACAGTCGTTATTGAATATTTTTTACCATTTTGTTTTTTATAAAAAAATCAAAAATTCCGAAAAAAAATTTTCACGATTTTACATACTCCCTCCCCCCTGTGAAAAATTCTTTTTCAATTTTTTTTTTCTTTTTTTTGACACTTCAGTAATTTTTCACAGGGGGTACGTGAAATCATGAAAATTTTTTTCCGGAATTTTTAATTTTATTATAAAAAACAAAATGGCAAAAAAGGTCAAAAACGACTGTGAAGTCCGTTTTTGAAAATATTTAATAGAAAAAAAATGCCGACCATTCAAAGTGGGCATTTTTTCTTGAATCACCCTGTATCATTTTATTACATAAATTATGGTAACATAATAATTTATTATACAAACTGTTAACGTTTTCTTCTTTTTTTAAAATTTAGGAAAATTTGCTAAAAACATTGTTTTTAACTTTCTGGACTTTGTTTGATTGAATCAAAACATATTTTTGTGTCATCAAATCACAACCTAAAATTTTGTGTGTTTTAAACTGTAAAAAATGGATTAATTGTTATCAGTCATCAATTTTTTGGGAAGCTTTTAGGGAAGCTCCTTGAGATTCAATTCATTTTCATTCATGACCTTTTTGTTTGACATTTCCTGATTTTTATCATTAAACAAAACTGATCCTTTGACGTCATCTTTGTCATTCATTTGGGTAATTTTGTATTTTGGTCGGGCTTTTAAGTTTTCGGTATAAGTTAATCAAGATTTTTGTTTCACTGAGGAACTCGGTAGAATTTTTTTGATAACTGCAATGTTTTGGGACAATGGAAAATTTAAACTGGGATTTTTTTCTGGTTCGCTTACTATTAATTTTTTAACTGATAGGTACCATATATTTGGGCCAAATAGACGGCTATTCATTTTTTTTAGTTTTTATTGTGGTCGAGGATTTAAGATCGTCTTGTGAATAATTCAAAAGTTTTTAATTTAACTGTCCATTGTTTTGGATTCTTGTGGAGCCAAACTGCAGTATTTTGCATAATTTGTAAAGATCTAAGCTGTTTCAAAAGAGAGCTTGATAGGGTTTTTTTTAACTGATAACTTTCATTAAAGCGACATTTAGTTGATTCTTTCCCCTATATCAAAATTTTTAAAATGCGAATTATATTATGTTGACTTGTTTAGCACCTTTTTTTAAACGACAAAAATTATTTAAAATATTGAAAAAACCAAACTGTGGAGGCATGTCGTTGAATCAGTTTCTTACCCACAATAATTATAAATTTGAAATAAACTGGGATCAATTTTTTTCGTTTTGTAAGAACCAAATTTTATAGTATTTTTTTTGCAAATTTTCATATGAATCAAATGTCTGAACTTTATTCACAATTTTTATTGCTTTTCTCCTCACTTTTTTGCTATTTCAATGACATATACCGGAAACTTTATCATCCATTTTTTTTGATTACCCTTTTTTACCTTTGCTTCCACCTCCTTCTCTCGCCCTGTTGCTTTATCTTAAAAGTCATCAGATCATTCATTCACTTTTTAGCTATCATTCAGTCATAACTATCAACAACATTTGATAGTTTAAAGGGCTGTGTTGCGATGTATGAAGAAAAACTGCCAGATTTCTCGCAGTGAAAAAAAAATTTGTTTGCTGATTTTTTTTCAAAATGTTTTTTTGTACCATTTTCCCGCGCTTTTCCCTGATAAAACCTGGCAGCTTTTCGTATCTATCGCAACACATTCCTTTAACGCCCATTTTTGTTTCTTTCTTTTTTTTCATTTAAATTGTTGTTTGCCGGTAAAACATAAAAAATATAGGTCAAAATAATGCCTTTTGTCTTTTTTACTTTAGCGCTTTTTTATTGTTTTTTTTGAAGTTGATCTTTTATGGAATAAAATATGAGATAGGTGGCGGAGGTAGGTCATTAATAAGGTAAAATAATCTAGAAGATAACATTTTTCAAAACTGCAGCAACATGATGTTGTGGATTAAAATTCTAAATTGTCATAAAACTTGTTATATGGCAAAAAATAAAGTGAGATAAATAAACTGATGAGATTTGTATAAAAAATATTTCAAAAATTACTTCCCATTTCTTTAAAGTTAACTTAGTCATTTTGCTGGAAACTTTTTATAATTTAAATATGTGTATTAAAACTGTCAAGTACATATAAAAGGTTTTTTAACCGAAAAAATAGCTATTTTTATATAATTGCCATTAAATTTTAATCATATCTTAAATTTTTTTTATTCAATGCGTCATAAATTTATCCAGTTTTTTTGTTTCGATAAAATTTTTTCAAAAGTAAATGTAAAGGTACGGCAAGGCTTTAAAATTGGGGTAATGTTCTCTTGTTAAACTGTGTAAGTATGACGACAACATTTTTATTGTCTCAGTTTAGATAACAACAGAAAATTAATTGATCATGACTAACATTTTTTGGTTTTAATTTTTAACTGAATTTTCATCCTGTAAATATTTTAGAATTTTCTTTCTGTTTTTTGAGAATTTGTAACTTAATTATTTTGTTGAAAAATTTCTATAATCTAAATACATTTAATAAAACTGTTAAAAAAGAAAAGCATTTAATTATAATTTTATGAGGAACTTTGACTAATCCTTATTACATTTTTCAAAGATAACTTCTGCTATCTATAAAAATATTAATGTAGTTTTAAACTGGTTAGCATTGTCAGGATGAGTTTTAATTATTCTTTTGTTTTTTTTGAAATTTCATTTACTTTAAACCATCAAAAAAGCTTTCAACTAATATTTGATTTCATGATAGTTATTTTGTGTTAATCATATTTGTTAATGAAATTGTTGTCTCCACTTCAATGTCCGGTATCATTAAAATCTTTTCTGTTCTGTTTTTTATAAAAAAGGTTAAACCACTTAATTAATATTTGCTGTTTTTTGGATCATTTTTGAGTCCACATTTAAATATTTTTAACTGTCAACGTGAACTTTTACAAAGCCTGGAAAATTTTTCAACGTTTGGTTCTTCAAACGTTGCTAATTTAGTCGCTAATTGAGTTGAATCGCTATTTTATTGATATATGGTATCCGTAGTGATTATGTGTGGATAAAATTTAAGGAATATCTTCTGGTAATTTTTACTTTTTTTAAAACTGTTGACCTTTAGCAATGATAGCAAAATTTATTTTTCTTAAAATTTTACATTGCATTTACATGTTTAAAACTGCAAATTTTTATGAGATTTCTTTTTATAACTATTCAATTTAAAATTTTAACGAATTAAGTAACTGTAGTTTTCACAGACTTCATGCAATTTTGAACACAGTTTTATCTATACATTTTTTCTCTCTAACACTTCCCACAATTTTAACCTTCATTTTGATTGTTTTTTAATCATAATTTATTTCCACAGAACTAAAAAAACATAAATATTGGAAAAAAAAGTGACGTGATTTTTTTAGTGTTCCGAAAAAAAAAGCGAGAAAAAAGAATTAGTACTTTCATAGTATTTTTTTTTGTTTTTCTGTTATGACTAAAACCACCGAAGCAACAACTATTTTTATTTTTTTTTCATTGCGTTTATTTTTCGTGCAAATGTTTTTCTATTATTTTTAAAAAAAAAAGCGGGCATGAAAAAAAAGAAAAACAAGCTCAAAAAAAAAACAAGAGAAAGAGAGAGAAAAAAAGTGGGAAGCAAAAAAAGATGATTATTATTTATTTTGGTCAGATTTTTTTATAGAAAGAAAAAATAATATGTGTACTCAAAAAAAATATGTATTTCTTAATACTTTTATTTTTTTCATATATAAATAGTTCTTTTAAATTGTATGTTATTCAAAAAAATTTTTTTGTTATGTATTTTTGTGGTTAAACTGGTAGAGAACGAGAAAATTTGAACTGAACTATTTTTTATTTGGGCGCTTAAAATTTAGGGTAGTTTTCAATTTATTCTTTTAACTGAGAACTATTAAATAATCATTGGCTTTTTTTTATTGTTTTATTTAATGGATCATTTGAACTGTGTGGTGATTGATCCAATTTAATTGGTTGATTTCAAAAAACTGTCAGCCATTGGAATTTCATTTAAGGCTCTAAAAAGCCAAAAACTATTGTTAGGCCCATTTCGTAAAACTTAAAAATTTTTTAACTGCAAAGACATTTTGTTCGTTGTTTTATTAAAACCTATCTAACAACCCTTAAAAATTCAATGCGTTCAAACTGCCTTTATTTGCTTTTTCAGTAATTTACTGTTGTTTTAGTATTACTTTTACTGATTCAATATTTGTTTCTTTATACCCCAAATTTTAATTGTTTATTACGTCATTCATTTTTTTAAAAAACTGTTTTAAATTACTAATTTTTTAAATTATTAACTGTATTCATGTGGATGGCGTTGAAAACCCCAAAATTTATACCTTTAATAACTTTTCTTTTTGTTAAAACTGCCAAATTCAAAGACAAATTTTTTTCTAAAAGGTACACTGAAATATTGAAAAAAATTTTTTTTCTTAATTTTGATAACTGTCTTCTAAAATTTTTATATCATGATTTTAAAAACAGATTACATTAAAACTTTGAATTTAATAAAATATAGCCCATTGAGTAAAATTGAATAAGTTTTTGATGAAATTTGTCTAAAGATTTTTATAATTTTAGAAAACGTAAACTGATGAATTGTATTTATCATGTATTTTACAGTTAATTTATTAGTACTTTAACTGAATCACCATCACTTGAACTAAAATTTTAACTGCTTTTTACGTTGTATGATTTGCTTTTGAAAACTGAGAACTATTTCTTGATTGATTTTTCTCGGTTTTTCTTAAACTGCGGACTACATCTAAATTAGGAGATAAAAAAAATTGTTGCAAACTGTTAATTTTTTCATACAATTTCAAACCTTCATGATGTTTTTGTCCAAAGCTTTGTTTCATAATTTTAATAAAAAACTCAACTTTTTTTAAAATGTTTTTATTTTTTTTTTTTAAAACACACTCCTTAAAAATTTTAGCTAAAAGCTAGTTTCATAATTTTATTGAAAACTCAAAACTTTTCTTAATTGTTTTTATTTTTTTACACCTCCTACTTTCTTGCTCTTTTGAGCCAACCTCTTTTTTTTGATCAATTTTTTCCATTAAAATCGAGCATATTTTTTTGCGTGAAAAAACTCGTGTTTTCATTTGCTTTCTTAACATTCTTACTCATTTTTATATTTTTTTCAGATTAAAACTCCTAAAAAATGACAAGTGTTAAAATAATTTTTGATTCTCCAAATCCAATATTTTCGCCCAGCTCTGAAGTATATGGATATGTTTTGGTTGAAACTTTAAAGCCAATAAAAGCTGATCAAATTATTCTTAAAGCAACCGGAAAAGGAATAACATCATTTTTTCG
>JAQIXH010000794.1:0-11050 GCA_034700145.1 Panagrolaimus detritophagus | reverse complement strand
CATCAAAGAAGCTCTATTTATTATTGATTTTTACAAACCAGTACATAAAATTTTCAATACAAAGACTATACAAGGAATAAATTAAATTACGATGAATTTTTCTAATTTAATTATTTCGTCTTTACTGTTTTTTAAAAGTCAAATTTTTTTCTTGTTAACAACTTTAAACGATTTTTATAAAAATTGTAATCTTATTGTTATTGCTTTTATCCTCAGATAGTTTGCATATTCTGTTGGTTAAATAAAGCTTTGACAAAGTATCTCAGTAAGTTGCATAAATTAATTTCAAACATGGTAATCTAAACTTTTTATATTCATTTGCATTTATCATTATTTTTTAAATTTTTAGTTGATTTCAGCTGAATGATGAGATAAAAGCCAAACAAAATTTTCGAAAATGATGATGATTAAAGAAATTTAGATTTCCTGGCTTTATATTTTTAAAAAAGTGTTCAAAGATTTTTTACACTCTTTTATAATTTTTAATCATGCCTAAAAACGGGTGCATTAATTTTTAAAACGTAAAAAATATTTATTTAACAGTAAAATAAGATCGTTTTTATGTAACAATGTTTTTTTAAAGCGAAAGAAAAATTGTTAAATGTCAAATCGAAAGCATTCCGTTGTCAAAAAAAAATATTGCGAAAACCATACCGCGTATACATGTAGCTTTTTTGACAGGTCTGTAAAAAGAATATTTGCAAAAAAATTAAAGTAAAAAAAAGATAAAAAAAAGGGTAGGGGATTGAAAATAAGTACCGTAAATTTTTGTAAATGCGTTTTAGATGATTTTGCTGCCATCTTTGTAAATGGTATAATAAAAGCAAAAGAAGCACCCTGTGTTGAAAATTGAAGAAATTTTTTTTAATGCTTTGAATTAATTGGATGTAAACTGCAAAATATTTTGGATTTCTGATATCTTAAACAACCTTATTAAATTGAGACACATCACATGTAATTTTTCTAAAAAATATGAAAGATTCAAAGAAAAAAACCAAGTGAACATATTTTGTGTTATCCAAAGAAAGAATAACAGCAAAAAAAGATCGCTTTTATGTAACAACGTTTTTTTTTAAAAGAAAGAGAAATTGTAAAATGTCAAAACGAAAGCATTTCGTTGTCAAAAAAATATTGCGAAACCCATAGGTTGAAAACGTTTTTCTTCTTTGACAGATCTTTAAAATAAATAATTGCAAAAAATCTGTTTAAAGTTTTGTTGTAAAACTTTGAAAAATATTTTTTACGTTTCAGAAATTTTCGCAGCCATTGTTGAAAATTATAATAAATTATAAATCAGCCATAAAAAAACGTTTAAAGATTATTAAAATCGATGAGACATTTTCGTTTTGCATTTCAAGTTCAATATTTTTTCTTTCGACAACGGAATGATTTGACATTTGACAATTTCTCATTCATTAAAAAAAACCCTGTTACATAAAAGCAATCTTTTTTTGCTGTTATTCTTTTTTGAGATCAAAAAATATGTGTCAATTATATTTTTTTGAATATTTTATATTTTTTAGAGAAATTGCATGAGATTAGGGATTTTTTTCCTTTTGCTATTTCTAATCTGAAAAACATTTATTTTGTAGACGAATTTAAAAAAATAATTCTACAATAAAAAAAAGTTTTAAAAATTTCAATTACACTAATTCGAACATTTTTGTTGGAATAACGACTACGTCAATAAAACTCATTTCTTAAAGCATTTGGACTTGACTGAGTAATATGAGAATCCCAGATCGGTCTTTCACTTGTTGAATTCCAAGGAAACAATGAACTTTGTCTATTCAACAACTTTTTAAATTCATCTACAAATAAATGTTTTTCAAATAAGAAATAAGAAATAGGAAAAGGAAATTAATATCGTTTCTATTTTCACGAGATGAAACATTATCTAAAACTAATGTTTTTATCAGTGTTTTCCCGATGCTGGCTCAGTTGTTCCATTGTTCTTGGTGTCCCAGCATCGGGAAAACACTGGTTTTTATACTGCTTAATTACGGTTTTAGCATTTATTCATTTATTTTTTTTATAAAATATTCAAAAAAAAACACCTCCAGTCGGATTTCAAAAACCCATCAAACAAAAAATATAAATTCTTTATCAATTGACATTGCAATTTGGTGCAACCCACACAAAAACTACTGCAGTCAGATGAAGCTCCGCCTAACCCAATCTTTTCTGTAGCAGGGTGTATGCACAAAATGATGAGATTACTTTTTATTTTGCCAGCTGCCTGTCATGGCTAGGGTTGTGAAATGGAAATCTCCGCGGGAGATTTTCCGGGATATCTCCCACTTTTTGCCGGAAAACCTCCCGAAAAATTTTTCTTATGAGAACACAATTTTTTTTATTTTTCCGGTTTTTTTTGTGTTTATTAATTAGGAAACATAGAAAACCTTAAAGATTGCTTAATTATTGTCATATATAACATTCTCGACTATCAAAGCGCATTCCCGTGGAACCCAACATTATTTGTTAAAAATTTTGGAGGTTTACTAACAAAACAAAAAGAACAACTTTAGCTGCTGCTTTAGTAAAAGCATCATCCTATGATAATGACTTCTCATTCTGATTCCATTCATTTAAAATAATTACCAATTCTGTAAAGCTAAAGTCATAACTGTTTCTGAGATTGAATTTTGACTTTTTGAATATTTAGATCTGTTTTTAATAAAAAAGAATGTATTCCGTAACATTGGTTGAATTATGGCGACAAATTTTGGCACTTCTTTACTTTTGCATTCACCTTCCATTTTTGAAAAGTCATTATTTCTAATTTCATTTTCATAATTTTTTTCCAAATTTTGTTAGATTTTTGATTTTTGAAAAATGTTATTTTTCCTTTTTTGATTAATCTATTACAGGATCAAAACGAACATGTGAAGCTTTTCAACATAGCGGATTATCCTTTTTTTCAAAGATTTGCAAATAGCAAAAAAATACATTTGTTAAAATTTGGAATTAAGAAGTGTGAAATATAAATTTATAATGATTTCTACGGATTTATATTTCGCACTTTTTTACTTACTTTTGAAAACTTAGTTATTCACAAAAAATTCGACAAAAAATTCAAAAAAAAAGCGAAGAAAAAAGAAAGAAAAGAAGCAAAGCAAAAAATTTCGAAATTAATGTCTATTTTGTGCAATATCGCTTTTAACGGAAACAAAAAATATTTGTTTTGACAAAAAAAAAAGCTATTCCGTCTGTGACTTAAGCAAATAAAAAAAATTAATGATGCATTTTTGATACAAAAAAAGAATGATTCGACAAAAAAAAATTTCAATTTTTACATAATTCTTTCAATTCGGCAAAACCTTTGACGTTTTTTTTTTAATTGTCGCAATTGTTATGTTCAGTTAAATGTTGCTGTCTGTTTTTTTTAATATTTGAATTTTTTAAAAATATTAGCGGCTTCAATATTTATATCGATAGAGGAAGTTATTACCGATTAATGTACCACTTTTACACAGGTTGCTCCTGATAAATCATTCGAATTCAACATTTCTGAAATATTTGGACATTCTCCCCAAAATGGTCGTAAAAGAAATCTTTAATTATCGGATACCAATGAATATTTCGCAAAATTTATGATAAATTTTTTTTTTATTTTCTGTAAATATTCATTTTACACATCTGTTCAACAAGCAAAACCTTTTCGGGGAGATTGCTTTCGCGATATTCTTCTTTTGGAAGGGGAATGCTTTCGTTTCGACATTTAACTATTTCTCTTTCATTTAAAAAAAAACATTGTTGTAAAAAACTGGTATCCTTCCTTTGAGCTTAAAAAATATTTCTCTTGGTTTTTTTCTTTGAATATTTAATATTATATTATTCAAATAAAATACACTCAATTTCCATCTTCTAATCAAGTTGGAGATTTTGTGTAAAGTGAATGATTTTTTTTATACAAAAGCCCTTATTCATAATTATAATTGGGGGCAGTCTTTCTGATTGGTTCACTCACTAATTTTTCATGATTTTTTAAAGTTTTGCGCATAGCTAATCTTTAATATGCTATGAAATTGGGTCTCCTGGACAATGAATTGACTCCCCCGCCCTTTCCCCGCCCTCCCCTTTAGAAGGGGAAAGGGGAGGGGAAAGGGGAAGATTTTAAAAATGGAGGGGAAAGGGGGAAATTTTAAAACATCAAAGGCGCCGACGCCCCCTTTTCCCCCTCCCCCGGGGTTCGGTGGAGAGGAAGGGGGAAACTTCAAAACAAGAAGGGGAAAGGGGGATATTTTCTCGCTATAAAAAATGATAAAGTTTTATTGTTTATAATAATGGGTCATTGATGCTGCACCTTTAACGAAAAAAAAATTTTTATCAATGTTTAAAAGTGTAGTCTAGTGGTGCTTGAATCACAAGAAATGGAAGCATTTATTTATTTATTTTACACTTTTTAAAAAAAGTTTTTTTTGGTAATATACGGACTTTTAAATGGTCTTTTTACTTTTTAAAGTTTGATCACTTTGAAGCAAAAAATAAAATGTATGTAAAGAAAAAGTTTATTTTTTTTGGAAATATTTAGTAGGTAATCATTATCATTATTTGTAACAGCGTGTTCTAGTCGTACCCTTTAAAACATTATTCTTATCAACAGTTTCGTTGAAAGGTATGAATCACAAAAAAATGGCACCACACTTTTTTTGCATTAAATAAACTTAAAATAAAAAGATTTTTAAATTGCATTTTTATTCTTTCGAATGACTTTGTTATCAGTGATTGTTGATCATCCCGTTTCTGGAAAATGGAAAGAAATAAAAAAAACTTGAAAAAAGAAGAAAAATTCATTTTATTTTTTTCATATGCTTTCAAAAATGTTACTGTTGTTGCTGCTTCTTTTTATAATTCCTGTTTCTGGAACTAGCATTGTCGACGATATTTCATCAACCAAAAATGATCCACCTCAACAACACCAACCACTTTCTAATGTAAATACATGCTTAAAAGCTGCTAAAACAATTCCGAATAATTATTTAAATGGTCGAACACTTGCTGGAATTGTTGGATATGGATGGGATGATTTACAAAGTATTGTAACAAAACCAATATTTCTTGAAGAATTTAAAACTTGTCAAGCTGAACCAACTGGCGTTTTTTTATTACCTGATAATGTCATTGCTACGCCACTCCTCCAGACAAGCCTTGATCGAATGGCAGAATATTATGAAAATTTTAATGAATATCGAAAAAAAGAATCCAATTCTTTTTCGGTATCGGCAAAAGGTGGATTTCATATGTTTAGTGCTTCAGGATCTTTCAGTACACAAAATCAAGAAACAAAAGAAAAATTTGCAAAATATAAATCTTCATTACTTCATACAAAACTTATTTATCGAAGTTTTAATCTTTATCGAGATTCTGTGGGAACTTTGGAACCAGGATTTATTGATCGAATTGAACAATTATCTGATGCAATTTTTCGTAATCTTACTTATCGAACTCCATATCTTGCACAAATGATTGTAAAAGATTTTGGAACACATTATATTTCGACTGCAGATACTGGGGCACTTATTGAACAGGAGACATTTATTGATTCCAATTATGTCTTCACTCAGAATACAACTTTAGACTCTGTTCGAGCTTCAGCAGCTGCCAGCTTTGGTTCATATTTCGGTGCATCAGCTGAAGGCACCCATGAAGTTACAACTGAAAGTAAACAAACTTTAAGCAGAATTACAAAACATTCTCGAATTTCTACAAATGGTGGCCCAAATGTGAATTCAATTTTATCTTATTCGGATAATGGCACTTTACTCGTTGATAATTTGGTCTCCTTTAATCATGACGGAGATTGGTTGTATGAAATTGTTGTACCAAGAAATTTTCCACATATTGATTCATCCATAATTTTTACTGCTCAAACATACCTCAAAGATGCAATTGAATTGTATTACAAAAAAAATACAATTCGTGGATGTATGGATATGAATGCCCCAAATTATAATTTTGAAGTAACAAAAAGAAAAATTACTGTTTAAAAAAAATATAATTTTTGTTTTTTAGGCAAACTTGGATGACGGCACTTGTGGTTTTTATAATTATTCATATCCATTTGGAGGCGTTTATCAAACTTGCACGCCTTTAAAAAAAGTAAGAAAATAGTTTAATCATTTTTGGATACACTGTTTTTGGCAATGTTTGGGATTTAATTTAAGGGATCAAGATTTTGTAGATTTTTTCATAACGCGAAGCTATTTTTACTTTTGCTCGGTGTTTTTAATAATTCTTTACAGAATCTTCTGTTTCATTTTGCAATTTTTCATTATTTTTTCGTAAACAAAATAATGAAATAATGTGAAAAAGCAAAAAAATCGATCAAAATTGAAAATAAAAAAAATCCAAAAAAAATTACCTAAAGCGTGAATCCTCAAAAAAAAATCCCCAAAAAGACCATGCCAAAAAAGGCTTAATTTAATGCTTAATTTACAACTTTGAACGTTTTTTAGCATTTTTGGTTTTTTGAAATACTTACTCCTCAATGGCGATGTGATGGCTTAAAACAAGATAATCTTTTTACTGGAAAACCAAATTGTGATGAAACCCTTTTTGAGCCTGTTAAATTGCTTGATGAAATTTATGGATTTGAAGATCGAGTTGAAAAACATACCAGAGAAGAATGTGATACAGAATTTTTCTTTTTTGAAAACTGCCATGACGTAAATTATGACGTTATTTACAAAGATACCGTAAAAGTTGAAGCATTTTGGTGCCGAAAAAAAGCGAATGTTGAAGTTCCACCGGAAAAGGGGGCAATGTTTGGCGGACTTTTTGAGGAGGGAAAAGTAAATGAATTTACTGGTACGTCAGGATGTCCAGGAACCTATCAATCATATCATCTTGGCCGCCATGTCACATTATGTCTGAGTTATCAATATGAACAAGATCATCATTATTCTGTTCCAATTGAAAAGCTGTTTTCCTGTCAAAGTCCAGAAGCTGAAAAAGCTTGTTCAACAAATTTTACACAACAGCTTGCATCTGTTGAAAATAATAATTGTGATTTATTCTTTTGTGTTCAAAGACAAGCGGTAAAACATTTAAAGCAACCTATTTTGAAACGACCACCATTTATGTCTAATCGATTTGCAGCAGATAATTACAGTGAACCCACCGTCCGAGCAGTTTACAGAAGTGGACAACTATTTTCAGTGCCATTAAAATTATTTGTTAAAAATAAAATTCAAAATGGCAAATTTTCAAATGGTGATATAAATATTTCTGCATATATTGATATTGCACATAAACAAGTTCTTCAGGTTAGCAAAAATGTAAGTTTTTAAATTAAAAGTTTTATTATTTTGCTCAGTACTGTAGATTGTTTTATTTTTAGTTAACTGCATCACTTTCGGATACATTATCAGCGATTGCAAAATTTCAACTTCCAAAAAATAATACAAATATTTGCAAAACCTGTGGTGCCATGAATGGCACAGTAAGCATTATATGGCTGTTTATTATTGTTGGCATTTTAATTGGATTTGTAATTTTTGCTGGGATTGTAATTTATCGACAACGAAGAACAGTTGTTAGGCCATCGTCAGACAATTCACGACTTTTGGAAAATGAGGGTAATCCATAAAAAAGAATTTATTACAAAATTTTCTACGTTTTATATTAACTTTTATATTGCTTTGTTATTGATAAATCTTATATATAACTACCGTAAATATTTGGTTTCAAGTAAAAATAAGAAATTTTTGTTTTAACGTTTTGCATATAACAGGAAGCAAAAAAACGCAAAACATGACAAAAAGAAAGTGATAAAAACGCCATAAACACAAAATATTCAAAAATCGAAAGAAAAAAGACCACAGCTAAAGGTATTTAATTTTAAAAGAAAATTCACACTGCCTTTGCTTTAATAAAGGGGCGGAAAAGAAAGTGATACAAAATGGCGCAAAAAACATATTTCGCAACATTTGACTTTTGTTTTCACATTTGTGGTTGTTTTTCAACAGAGACAGGACAGCTGCAAAATTTTATTGCTGAAAAGGTTTTTTTGCGAAAAAATAAAACATTTTTTTTTCTTTCAAATATTTTATTTTTGTAAAACAATTTTGGCTGTGGGTTTCGTAAAAAAAAAAGAAAACTTTAAAACACAAACTTTTGCCGATAAAAAATGGTGTTTAAAAGCACACATGTATTTTTTTATAAATTACACAACTCTGGAACAAAAAAGTTATTTTTAAATATTTTTAAATACGAAACAAAATCAATTACAGATTTAAAAGCGTGTAAAAAAACAGGCAAAGCTGCAGTTATTGTGAATTACTTTGATCAACCAAAATTTTTTTAAAACATTTTTTTGAATTTTTTAGTATTTTATTTTTACAAGTTTAAAAATGTTCAATTTCAAAAGTAATTATAAAAAGGACAAAGTTTTTGATTGTTGAAGTTTTTAATCACCCAATTTTTTGGACAATCCAACATTAATAAATGTTAAAAAAAATTTCTGACAAAAAAATGCGCTGAAAAATTTATAATTTTGGAACATTTTTATATATTTTAACATTTTTATTGAAATCATTAACCAGTTTTATTCGAACACGGGAAACGACAATATCAACAAAATTACTGCAATCAGATAGAAAATGAGGAAAAAATACAGTAATTTAATTTAAAAATGTTTAAAAAAATGAAATTTGATATGTCGGAAAAAAAATAATCCATTGATTCACCTTTTTTTTAAAAGTTTTCTGCAAGATCTGATAACCAAAAAGATGGGAGAAAACGAGTAAAGCTTAAAAATTATCAATTAAAATTGTACAACACTAAATCCTTCCATCGAACTCGCAGCATGTTTATAATACATTTTTCTGCTTTATCGATTATCAAGCAGAAAGTAACTGATAGTTTTCATAAATAATATTGGAGCAAAAAAGTCCCTTCTTTCAAAGCTTTTGAATCACTGTTTTAAAATGATGTTTATTCTGTAAATCATTTCTTATGTTTTTTTTTATTTTTAAAAAGTCTTCTCCAAAAATTGTTTGATTCATCTTTACTTCGCTCTTTTACTTGTCTTCTTTTTTATAAAAAAAGCGCCAAAAATATTCAGCTCGAACAATCTAATTTTGCTTTTGCAGCCATTTTTCACGCATTTTTTTAATTAAAAAAGATGTTAATGTAAATGTAAAAATAGTTTCTGGATATGTGCTACAAAAATATGAGAAAAAACGTTGAAAGTCAAAGTTTTAAAATTTGTTCCTTACATTTTAGTATAAAGAAATATTAAAGATAATTAAAAAAACAAAATAATAAATTTTGCGTCAAATGTTGAATCATCCCTAATAAATAATGGAGGATTCTGATGGTGCACTTCTGGAAACTCTTGGATCAGCTGAAAAAAAGGTTGTCAAAATTTTATTTACACTAATTTGAACATTTTATATTATAAAACTTTTAAAAAATTCAAATATTAAAAAAAAAACAAGTAACAACATTTAAATGAATTTAACAATTGCGACAGATTATTGTTTCAAAAAATAAAACGTCAAAGGTTTTTTTGAATACAAAGAATTTTGTAAAAAAGAGAAATTTTTTGTACCAAAAATGCATCATTGGTTTTCGCCACGTGTTTTAGAAAGTCACAAACGGAATAGTTTTTATTTTTGTCAAAACAAATATTTTTTCTTTCCGCTAAAAGTAATCTTTCACAAAATAGACATTATATTTCAAAATTTTTTGCTCTGCTTCTTTTCTTTATTTTTCCCGGCTTTTTTGTTTGAATTTTTTGTCGAATTTTTTGTGAATAATTAAATTTTCAAAAAAGCTTCTTTAATAATTGAGGAACTACGTGAAAAGCTGGAATTGACAGTTTTAAAGATGCAGAGTAATGCTGCCAAACAATAATTAACTGAGTAAATTTTTTGCTTTTTAAACTTTATTAAAGCATATAAATAATTAATATTGCATAATAGAAACAAAAAAATTGTAAATACACTTTTAAATTCTTAGGAAACAGCTTAAAAAAATGTACGAATTTAATTTTGTTAATTATTATTGTATTTCCAAACTTTTTTTTAATGCGTATTTACCAAATATTAATTTAAGTTTCTTAAAGTTCTGAAAAAATGAGTTCAAGTTGCTTTCAATTTTTTTACTAAAACTCTATAAAACTTTTTTAAATTTTTAAAGAATCGAAAACAATGGCATAAAATATCTCTGCGCTAAAAAAAGCACAATCGAAAAAGCATTTCGATTTTTGCAATATTTTTTCAATGCTATTCTTTTTTTATTTTACAATCTTTTATGTTTCTAAAAATTACAATTTTTAAAAAACAAAGTTATTTTGTTGCTTTTGATCTCAAATTTAAATATGTTTCACTTTTTTCGAAAATTTTAAACTACGTTTTATTAAAAATAATGAAACAAAAAATAACGACAATCTGATTATTTTATAATTTTTATCCCAGATGAGATTGTTTATGATAACTAAAATCATTTTTTTTCGATATTTTGTAAATATTCATTTCACACATCTGTTCAAGAAGAAAAACCTTTTCAAGATATGTTTTTTTCAATATTTTTTTTCAGCAGCAGAATGCTTTCGTTTTGACATTTATCTATTTTTCTATATCTTTTAAAAAAACGTTGTTACATAAAAGCGATCTTTTTTTTGCTGTTATTCTTTTTTGGAGCTCGAATGTTCACTTGGTCTTTTTCTTTGAATATTTTATATTTTTTAAAGAATTTACACGAAGTTTCCAGCTTCTAATCTTGTTGGAGATTTTGTGTAGATTATGGATTAAAAAAAATTTTACTTTTTCATGCTTTGATGATTTTCCAACAACTGCACTATTAAAGAAAGAGTATGAAAAAGCTAAATTAGCTCAAGAAACTGCCTTTTTGAATTAAGAAACAGCTAGAGAAAACTTCGAAAGTGTGTTAGTGAAAAACTACAATACAAAAAGAGATGACTTAATTATTCAATATTTAAAAGCTTTTTGTAATCTTTAATTTATGACAATGTATAGTCTTTTCATTGAAAATTATATGTACTGGTTTGTAAAAGTTAAAATCAAATAGAGCTTCTTTGATA
>JAQIXH010000793.1:0-11050 GCA_034700145.1 Panagrolaimus detritophagus | reverse complement strand
GATGCCTTTGTTGGCAAGGAGATAATGTTGGTGTCATTGGTGGTTCAGTTGATTCAAATGGAGGTGGAGAAAGTGTTAGTGGAATGTCATCTGGAGATCTATGATATCCTTCATTTGTATATACATATGCCATAGCAGATCTTGATCGACGATTTTGTTGTCGAACTTGATTTCCATTATCTGGAACGCGAGGATGTTTTAAAGCTGAATCATAGGTTGGTGGAGCTTCAATAATATTTAACTGATTTTCTGGCAAAATATAAAATCTTCTTTCACCAATTGTTTGAATTGTTGGTGCTAATTCATTGCAAAAAGCCTCTTGTGCCATTGCACTTGCAGAAGTCGTTGCGATCCCACCTCCCCCATTTTCCGCTGCTCCACGACCACCTCTTCGACGACCAAAATATCCATGCCGATATAGCTTTGATAAAATTGCCAACATTGTTAACATTAAAAATATAATTCCTGCTGCTCCAATTACCAAGGTTAAAATTCCACCAACATCAATTTTTGGTGGTTCATATTGAATATCTGGAAGATGGCACACTTCATCTGATGCATCTCCACAATGATCATATCCATCACATTGTAGGGAAGATTTAATGCATTTTGAATTATCACAATGAAATTCTCCATCTCCACCAGGGCAAAGTGCCGTGGCCCATCGATAAAACTGTGTGTAGACAATGCTCAAGCCAGTGCTAAAAAATGATGCAATATGATGAAATAGGTATATGAAGTTTTTGAAAGCGATATTCTTTACTCCAAAAATTCCACTTACTTTATAGTCAAATATCCCCGCAGCCTAACATAAAATGCTGGTTGTAAATGATCTTCTGTAATTAATCCCTCCAAAGGTTGCTTTCTTTCCAGTTGTGTTGGAAGCTGTTCATCAAATAACATTAACACCCTTTCAGCCGTTGAAGATGGACCCCGTCGAACTTCAAGTCGAAGTCCAACACCCTTAAGTTGAAATTCTTGAACTTTTAAATATATTTTATCAAAAGTTCTTGATAAAGCTGGAAATCTTCCAATCAACCAAATACAATCAATATTTTTATTTAGCAAAGTTTTTTGAGAATCCAAAGTTATTTGGCCGCCATAACTTTCAAGAAAGTCGTCACAATCTGAAAATTTTTTTATGTGTAAATTTAATTGTCAGATTTTTGGAATAAAAATTTTGATTTAAAAGTAAAAAAGCGAATAAAAATCAAAGTGGGAATTGAACTTTTGATTTACCGGTCACCAACCAGCTTCGCTAACCACTCAGCTATTGTAGCAAAAATTTAAAAAAAAAACTTACTCCTTCTTGTTGGTTTATCCGGCCAATTTAAACTTTCAACAAATTCGTATCTTGCTCGAAATCCAACTAACTGTGTAAAATCATGTCCATTAAATATTATTGTTAGCTTGTTCGACCTCGACATTAAAGCTGGTGGTCGACGATATTCATTTCGAGTATTAAAAAGTTCTGTACCATCTGAATCAATAATCTGAAAAAGATCAAAAAATGTAAATACTTTTTTAATGAATCACGCATTCATTTTTCAAGTTTTTTTAAGTTAAAAAAAGTTTACAATTGTTTTGCAACAATTGAAAAGATTTTAATTACACAAAGAAAAACTAGTTTTATTTTTAAGATTTTTCAAAAGTCATTCATTGAGTCATTTTTAATTGACAAAAAAAATGTTTTTAAGTTTCAAAGTTTTTTAATTTTTTCAAACTCGTTACAGTACTTTTCGGTGTTAAACAAAAAAGTCGAAATTTTGTTTAAAAATATTTTTAATACAAACCTTTAATTCACTTTGAAAATGAACATGAAAATCATCAAATGTCAATCGAATAAATCCAGATTTATTTTCATTAATTATTGTATAATTTTTAACAATCGATCGGGGATATGCTTCCGGATATCTTGGAGATTCAATAAATCCTATTGAACTTTGATTAACAAGGAGATCACTTGGTTGTCCATAAATTATTTCAGTATTGTCTAAAAATTTTAACAATTATCAAAATAATAAATTACTATTACTGTCTCAACAAAAATTTTTTTTTTGTTGTCTCAGCACGAAAATCTCCAACATACCGTATACGACAACATTCATTGGAAAAAGAGCATTTAAATAATTTAACAGCTGTAAATTTGATTCAATATTCCTTAAAGCTACAACAATAAGGGCAGAATTTCCAGAAGTTTTAATTTTTCTTCGATTTGGTATACTCCAAATTGATGTTCGAGAATAAACATCTGAAACTCCGGAAAGTGTTGCCAAATATGGTATTGATTGTTCGGCTCTTTCTTCAATAATTTCAATATCAAAGCAGGCTTTATCTAGCAAATTTGGTTCATCACATTTTGATATCTAAAAAGATTTCACTGGATGAGTAAGAATGATGTAAATTTTGGTTTTGACGGGAAAATCATAGTTTAAAAAAAATTCTTTCAAAAAATTTTAAAACTGATGAAATCGAAAATTCTATTTTGACAGAAAAATCATAGTTTTCTAATTTAATGTTCCCAAGGCGAGATCAAATTTTTCTTAGCACGAAAAATAGGTGGAACTCTTGCGTTTTTCAAGTCAGAAAACTAAAATCTTCCGACTCTTTTTCGTGCTAAGAAAAATTTGAACTCACCGTGTGTTGCATTTTTTAAAACGATAAGTGTTATCAAAAATTTGCATAATTAGAGTTTTCGTAATAACATTATAATTTTCAAGAATGAGGAATCGAAATTTCAAAATTTTGCTACTTACTTTATCAATTTCAAATTCACTAAAATGCCATGAGGGTGGTTCAAATTCAATTTCAATATTACAAGATGCACATGCTTCCAACTTTATTGAACAATAAATTGGTACAAGTGTATAATCTTCTGTTGGATAATCCATTGTTTTAATTATTTCATCATTATTTGTAACCGCTGAAGGTGGAGGTGAGGAAGAAGGAATTGTACCATTTTCAGTTAAAATTAACTTTGCTTTTTGTCCTGCAGGTGGTAGGACTCCAATATGTGATGGTTGGTATTTCAGCCTTAAATATGGTGAATTTGATTGAGATTTTGAAAATCCATTTATTGTATCTGATGGAATATTTGTACCACAAATTGGTAGCATTGTTGGAAGTGATGGGGTTGGTGGAGGGGATGAAACTGCAAAAAATTATTTTTTATCAAATTGTTTTTTTTTGGGTTAAATAGCTGAGGTTATTTGATAAAAAAACATTATCGTAAAAAATGAAGTGCATGAGTAATTTCACAAAAGTTGTTTCACAATTATACCAAAAAAATCGGGAAACAGACACAGTTGTTGATGTCTTTTTTGGCTTTTTCTCACTTTTGAATTATTGATTTATTTTTTTCCCTTCTTTTTTCGCTCTTTCTCTCTCGTTTTTGAGGCATGTCAACACACAACAAAAATTGGATCATTTTTTTCCTAAACACAGACATTGCAAAAACCTTTGATTTTTTGAAGCAAAATTTTTTGAATATTTTATTTTATATTTTAAAAAACGCTGTTGTTTTTGCAATCAGTGTTTTTTGACTCAACGAAAAACAAAAACCACAACATTGATTGCAATCGTTTTGTTTAACTAAGCTTTTGTAGTTTTTTTTGCAGTAATTGTAGCATAGAATTTTATTAAGCTTATACCATTAATAAAATTCTATTTAACGTTTATAAATTTAGGGAATGAAAGACAAAAAAAGAAAGATAAATCCATGTACCGTTATTTATTTAAAATATTATTAATAAGTTTTTCGTAACATTGTGAAAATGAAAATTAAGGTATTAAAAATCACTGTTTTACATTTACATATTTTTATTATATTGAGATTTTTTAAGCTTAAAAATTAACACTTTTATTAGATATTATCAATCATTATTCAAGCAAAAATTCTGGATTTTTTGGTACCAAAATTATGATTTTTACGAAACCTTAAAAAATGATGATTATAGCTAAAAAAAGGTTTTTGAAATCAAAATATTTAAATTTTTGTGTAGTAAATAAATTGGAGATGCAACTAAAAAAAACAATTTTGTCTTAAATTTTTTTTTTGTTTTTATGGGTTTATTAGTTGAAGTCATTTGGAGGTCTAAACTAATGTAGCTAAAATCTTCCAAAATCAGATCACTCAAAGGTATTTTTGAACTATTTTTGTGGTTTAGTTTTTACGCAATTGTTTATCTAAAAGTAAATTTATGTTCTTAACTGTTTTAAAAACAAAAATACTAAATTTTTATCAAAAATTATTTTGCTAATTTTAAACGAAATTTTCCACCACCTTGCCAAAAAAAACAAACACACAAAAGGTAACATACACAAAATTTTTTTATTTTTGTGCGTCTTTGTTTCCACTGTTTTGAATGGCATATGCATTTGCTTGCTTTAAAAGAAGAGCAAATGCGCTCGAAGCTTCGCGAAGTGTTTTATGAAAAAACTGCATTTTTTTATGCCAGTCAAAAAGAATATCGACAAAAAAACACTTTCATTTTTCCTTCAAATAAGTTTTCTTTTTCTTTTGAATATTTTAAATATATTTTTTTATTCCATTTATCAAAAACATTTTCTTAATTATACCACAAAATTGAATTTGAGGCACCATCGTGGAATTTTAGTAGAGACTTTATCACGGAATACAAAGGAGAACATTATTTATTTAAATTAAAATAAAAATATTTTTTGCACGTATTTTTTAAACAAAAATTAATATTTGAGAAATCAATATTTTATGCTAAAATATGAATACTAAACAACACTTTTTAAAGTTAAAAATTTGACATTTTTAAACTCTCATTTTTCTTCCATCCTTCATTCATACTTTTTTTATCTTTAAAAATTGTACTTTTGATTTTTGCCAAAAAATGTCATCGTTTTTTTAAATTAAAAGTTCATCGATTTTTTGTGAGAGAAAAACATTTATGTTCTTGCATTCTATTTTAAAAAAGGTAGACAAAATTTGTGTTTCTTTTGCTTCTTTTTTTGTGCAAAGATAGACAGCAATCGAAGCTTCGCGAACTTTTCCCAAAAAAAAACATTGTGTATAATAAAGTCCACTCAAATCGAAAAAACAGTCAAAAATCGTTTTTGATGCATATTTTTTTTCTTTGAATATTTTATTGATTTCATAAAATAATTGAAAATATTTAATCAATGATATTACAAAATTGAACAACTGTTCTTTTTAGGAAATTAATTAAAGAAGAAGCAAAAAGATACGCCATTATTTAAAATATTATTAATAAGTTTTTCGTAACATTGTGAAAATAAATGAAAATTAAGGTGTTAAAAATCACTGTTTTACATTTACATATTTTTTGTTATATTGAGATTTTTTAAACATAAAAATTAACACTTTTATTAAATATTTAACTTTTTTATATCATTTCTTTTCTGTCAAAAAATATGTTTTGCCTTTTGCCGAAAAATGACATCGTTTTTAAATTAAGTGTTCATCGATTTATTGGGAGAGAAAATATTTTTCTTCTTGCATTCTAATGTTTTTTTAAAAAAGGTAGAGAAATTTTCAGCTGTTTTTCTTTTGCTTCTGTTTTTGGGCAAAGATAGACAGCAATCGAAGCTTCGCGAATTTTTCGCAAAAAAACATATATAATAGTGTCCACATAAATCGAAAAAACTGTCGAAAAAAACATTTTTTATGCATATTATTTTCTTTGAATATTTGAGGGATTTTATTAAAATTAAATAATTGAAAATATTTAATCAATGATATTACAAAATTGGACAAATTTTCTTCTCAGGGGAAAAAGACAAGGAGAAAACATTATTTAAAATATTATTAATAAGTTTTTTGTAACATTGTGAAAATGAAAATAAAGGTTTTAAAAATCGCTGTTTTACATTTACGTATTTTTTGTTATATTGAGATTTTTTAAACTTAAAAATTAACACTTTTATTAAATATTTTACTTTTTTATATCATTTCTTTTCTGTCAAAAAATATGTTTTGCCTTTTGCCGAAAAATGTCATCTTTTTTAAATCAAGTGTTCATCGATTTTTTGGGAGAGAAAATATTTTTCTTCTTGCATTCTAATGTTTTTTTTAAAAAAGGTAGACAAATTTTTAGCTGTGTTTCTTTTGCTTCCTTTTTTTGCATCAAATGCAATCGAAGTTTCGCGATTTAAAAAAAAAATCTTGCGTTTTTTAATCGAAAAAAGTGTGAAAAAATCATTTTTGATGCATAACATTTTCTTTGAATTTTTTAAGAGTTTTTTAAAATTTTAATATTTGAAAATATTTAATAAATAATTTCATAAAACGGAACGAGTTTTTACCTCTGATGATCGTCATGCACCCATTATTTATAGAAAATATTAATATGCATTTTACCACATATTTATTAAAATTAAAAATAGGGCTTGTAACCGATAGCATTTTTAAAATTAAAAATTAACCCATTTTTTGCATCGTTTTATTCCTTCTGTTTCTTCTTTTTACATTTAAAAGTTATAATTTTGTTTTTTACCAAAAATCGTCATCTTTTTTAAATTGAGTGGACATTCATTGTTTTCAACGCAACATTTTTCTCCTAAAACACTTTTTTTTTCAAAGCAATATTCATTGGTAATTATAAAAGGCGCTGAACCGTTTCATACACACATTCATTCATTCCATTCATTCATTTCGTTCATTGCTGTCAATGATCTCATTTTCTCCCTCTTTTTTTCCATGTATTTTATTAGATTCCTCAAAAAGTGAGAGAGAAAAACGAAAACCATGGAAAAAAAGCAATGAAAAACAATATATCTATCGTTTCTTTTGTTGTTGTTTTTAGTTGTAACCAGTTGCAATCAAATATTTTTTTGCATCGCCAATGTTGCGGCAACATTGTTGCCGGCTGCAACCTGGGTTACCCGCAAAAAGCAGGCAGCTCAAAAACTCTTTGTTTTCGTTTTTTTTGCTGCCACCTGTCTGCCATCTTTTTTCTTACAAAAACAGGGCAAATAAACTGTAAAAAATGTAAAATTACAACAGCAAAAAAAGGCAGATTGAGTGAAAAAAATTGATTCATGGAAAAAAAGAAAGAGAAAAGCATCTGCCATAGAAAAAAATTGTGGAGCAAAATTGCTCTAGTGACATTGAGATTTTTTACAGGAAAAAAATATGGGTGAAATTTGTCAAAAATGAATAAAACTGAAATCTGTCAAAGAGAAGAAGAAGAAATAATTGATGGTTTAGAAGAATAATTATTACCATTGAAGAAGAGTAGTTATAGTGACCGAATTAAAAAATAGAATTGATTTATTTTGGCATTTTTTGCTTAGGCTTTGGCTTTTAATATATGTGTTTTGTTTTACCAAACAAATTGCTAAAATTGCAAACTGTGAATTTTATAAATTTTGTGTTACTATCTTTTTTTACATTTTTAAAAAGCTATCACTTACAAACATTATTTTTAATTTAACATATATGTGGTAAAATGAATATTAATATTTTTATAAATAATGCAGCTGAACGATCATTTAAAAGTTTTATTTCAAATAAGAAAAGTCGTTCCGTTTTATGAAACCATTTTTTAAATATTTTCAAATATTAAAATTTTAAAACACTCTTAAAAAATTCAAAGAAAATAATATGCATCAAAAATGATTTTTTAACATTTTTTTCGATTAAAAAACTCAAAAACAATTTTTAAAAAATCGCGAAGCTTCGATTGCATTTGATGCAAAAAAAAGAAGCAAAAGAAGCACAGCTGAAAATTTGTTTACCTTTTTTAAAAGGACATTAGACTGCTAGAAGAAAAATATTTTCTCTTCTGAAAAATTGATGAACACTTAATTTGAAAAAAGATGACATTTTTTGGCAAAAATATAATTTTAAAAGTAAATTCCTTTAAATTTTATTAATTTTGTGTTACTATCTTTTTCATGATTTATGAAATGTTTCCATTAAATAATTAAATATTTTTCGATAATTCAAGAAAAGCTATAAAAAAACTGTACAAAATTTTGTTACTAAAAATATCTTAAAAATTTTTTTGCTATTGTTTTTTCACCTGAAACAAAACAAATAAATTTGACCGAAACACAAACATTTTTTTTTCTCCCTACATTTTTAATTGCTTTTTTTATCTCAAATATCTTGTTACTTTTTTCTCTTTTCCTTGTTTCAAATATATATGTGCCCTTTTTGGAAAACAATGTTAAAATTATTATTTTTTTGGACTTTAATGTTCTCATTGAAAATATTTTTATGGGGCCTAAAAAACAAAACAAAAACACATTTTTGTACAAATTTGATAATTTTAAAAGTAATTAAATATAATCCTTAAGGATAATTGAAATTTTTTTTTATTGTATCTATAAAAAGAAGCTTTACTTAAAGGAGATTTTGAAAAATTAGAAAATGTAGCAAAATTTTTTAAAGCAAAAAATTGTTTTTCAAAAATAAGTGAAGTTTGCAAAATTATTAAATTCGAATTTTTTTGCAGAGAAAAACCGTTCCAAATATTATTGTTATTTTTTGAGTGATGCAACAAGTTTTTGAAAGAGGATGTTCCAGTCTTTTAAAAAAAGAAGAGAAATTTTGCAGAAAACAAATTTGATGAATCTTCTTTTGTTTCAAACAATGAATGAAAAAGAAGAAGATCCGGAGATGAGCAAATACAGAAAAAAGTTTTAAATGTATCCGTTTAAAAAATATAAGTGCAACGGAAATAAATTTTAATGGATACACTTTTTTTGTAAAATCTTTTTTTCTGACCAAAAATGATAGTAATAACAAAAACAAAAATTTGATCATTTTTGAGTTACTATCATTTTTGCAAAATTTCATGAAAGGTAATTATTGACTTTTAAACGATCAAAAAGTAAGCAGAAGAAATAAATTATATTAGAACCAACAAAAATGGATAGTAATTTCAAAAACTTGAAATTAAACTCAATTTTTGTTACTATCATTTTGTTTGGAGAATTACTTAAATTTTTTTTGCACCCTTTGGACTTGATTTTTCGAAAATAATAAAATGTTTACATTTTTTCTTAAAAAATCATCAAACTATAGTTTTTGACAAAAGCTAATAAAATAAAATCAAAACTAATTAAAAGAGCAAAAACGCATGCGTAAAAAATCATTCTTTCAAAGAAAATTTTAATCCATTTTTGTTTTAAAATTACCTCATTTTTTTCAAAAAATTACAAACATTTTTAAAACCCTTTCTAAAAATTTAATTACCTCCAAATAATTGCCTCACAGAACGCCCGACTTGGAATTTTCATTCAAGGATGAAAAAAATTTGCATAAAAATAATAATAATTTTTAAAGGGAAAGAAATGATGTGAAAAAAAGAATTTTTCATTTTTGGGTCAAAAATGAGTTTCAAGGTTAATAAATTTTTTTTTGTTGAAAAGTAAACTAACCTAAAATTGGTTGAATTTTTTGTGGCATTGGCGGTTGTGGTATTGTTGTTGTCACAAATCCATTGGAATAAGAATAATTATGCCAAAATATTAATAAAAATATAATAAAATAATTTGAATAATTGAAAGGCATTTTTATGATAATTTTTTTAATCAATAATAAAAAATATTTGCATTCGAGGTCTTGAACGGAAAATGATGTAATAACAATTGAAGTTGTCTTGAGCGGAAAATATCAAAAGCGATAATAACAAATTTTTGTTGAACACAAATGAGTGATATACAAAAATTGATAAATTTTAAAAAATGTTACTATCCAAAAAATTCTTGCCACGAAGATAGTAACAGAATTTGTAAAAAATAACCCGCTATAAATGTGATAGTAACAATCTTTTTTTGCAGTAAAAAATATTAACTTGTAATTTCTTGTTTTCTAAAAATAAAATGATTAAACAAAAAAAAATCTAACCGGAAGGAGGAAGGTCGTGTTAAAGGGTAAAAAACTATACCTAACAAACAATAACTGCCTGCAATTCTTTTGTATATTTGTTTCAAAAGCTTGTATTTTTATTATTAAGCTAGTTTTTTTTCATATTATTTTGTGTTGATTCATTCCCATTATTTATTTTTTTTCTTCATGAATAATGTTTGTCATCAAGTTGAAGAAGTTGTAAGAGAAAAAAAAGTTTTCATTGTTGTGTGTGTTTTTTGTATAATAATAATAAGAAGAGGAAAGTTGACAGGTTGAAGATCTCCTAAGGCGAGGAGGTAGAAGGTAAAGGGAAAGAAAACAAACACGTTGATTCTTTTTTTTGCTCGGGAGAAAATGAGTCTTTTTTTGAGTAATCAAAAGAAAAAAAACAAGTTCTTTTTTTTGAGCTGTTTGAGGTGAGGAGCGGCTGTGACTGATGCGGGAAAAAAATGAGGATTGACTTCTTCTTTTTCCAGTGTCTTCAAGAAAGAAGAAGGACACGTTAGTTGAGAGCTGAAAGAGAAAAAAAAATAAACACGGATTAAAAAAAAAGAGTTGAAGAACGTAAAGTAAGTAAGTAAGTAACCCATACACTAGAAGCAAAAAAGTAACAACACGGAAATGAGCGAGCGTAAAAAAAACTGAGGTAAAAATAAATTATATTTTTTTGAGTTGAAAAATGGGTGAAAAAAAGCATGCAAAAATTGCATGCGATGAAAAAAAGTGATGTGCGCGAACGTATAAAACACAAACGTGCATATCCCCTCTCCTTTTTTCCTCTCTTCTTCGATTCATATTTTTTCCTCTCTCATCGTATTTTTTTTTGTTGACAGCTGCAACATTACTTTTTATGAAAGACATAAGAAAAAAAGAGGTGCGGGGACAACGACCAAAGACTCCTCCTTTTTAATAATTTTTTTGAGGATATTTTTTTTCATCAAAAAAAAATATAGTCATTTTTGGTCATCCGTTTTTTGGGTTTAAAAAAATGAGTAAAAATTGAAAGAGAGAGAAAGATTTATAATATCCATTGATTGAAAAAAAGATGAATTTTGGGAGAAGACAAAAAATTCGTCTATGATGAAAGTATAAAAAATGAAAAGAATGAAAATGATCATTTATGTAAAAGAGGGAAAGAAAAGCTTATCTGGCAAAAAAAGCTGGCAATAATACTACTTTTATTATTGTAAATACTGGTTT
>JAQIXH010000792.1:0-11053 GCA_034700145.1 Panagrolaimus detritophagus | reverse complement strand
AAACCACAATATTATTTTGCACATCCAAAACAAGATGGAACTTGGACGACTGATGGTGTAAGTTTCATTAATAAATAATGCAGTTTGTAAAATTTATATCCAAATCTTTTTTTTTAAATCATTTTTGGTAAACTCACGTTGGAATCACTTCCACTCTTTTTGTTCAGCCAAAAAATGGGCTGGCATTGTGTTCTTTTAGTTTTTATTTTTTTTCGTTAAAAAAAACGAAAAAACGAGTAATATCTTTAACAACTGTGCCTGATCTTATATTAACTTTTCATGCCTTTTTATATTGTTATTATTAATCAGCAAAAAAAACTGAGTGGGAGAATTTTGAAAAAAATGTATGTAAATAGCTAATATAAGATTAAGCACAGTCGTAAAAGATAATGCTCGTTTTTTCATTTTTTATAACAAAAAAAATAAAAAGAAAAAAAAACACAATGCCAAAGCATTTTTTGACTGAACAGCTGATTCCAATGTGAACTATGATGAAAACAAAATTTTTTTAGAATGATAAAATCTCTTCAACAGCTTTTCTTCATTGGAATGGAACAATGACTTTTAAAAAGATCGAAGACAATGATGCTGGATCTTATGAAATGCCATTAGAACCTTCCCAACTTCCAATGGCACAATCGGTTATTTCAATCGATATTTTTTCAAAGAATTTAACCCCTGAAAGACGTGATGGTTGAAAAACAGAAAAATGTGAAAACAATTTTTAATTTGTTTTTGAAATAATTTTTTAAAGAATTTTTTTAAATTGTGAAACTTTTTCGGCCTTTATCCGATGAAATTTTGTAAATAAAATCTTTTAAAGAAGAGCAGACATTTAAAAAATCAAATAATTTGCAAATTTGTTATGTCAAAAAAGAAATAATATTTGTAACAATTTTCTTTTCCAATTTGAAAATATGTGACTTTTATGAGATTTATAAAGGTTGAGAAAAACAAACTCTGTGCCATTTATCGCTGGGATTAATTTTTTACATTTTGCTCATTCATTTGATTCATATTCCTTCAAATCATACTTGTATTTTTCTCAAGTGTTTTCCACTTTTGCAAAAACAGAGTTGTTTTTCCACCTTTTTCCATTTTTTAAACTAAGCTTTTTTTAAACTTTTGAAACAAATATTTTTAATTTCTTATATTTATGCAATAAAACACTGTAAGTAAAATTCTGTCAAAAACATTAAGAATCAAAACAACAAATCGCCATAAAGTTTAGGGCAAATTTCTCATACTTTTAACCTTGGGCGATTAAAAATCTTTGATTCTTAAAAGATTTATAGGACAACAAATACAATGCCGACAGGTATAATTTTTCAAATTTTTGTGCATTTCAATAGATTTATGTTCCTTTAAATCACACTTATATTTTTCTCAAGTGTTTTCCACTATTGCAAAAATAGAGTTGTTTTTCTACCTTTTTTAGTATTTGCATTAAGCTTGTTAAACTAAAACCGAATATTTTTTTCAACTTTAGTTTAAAAAAATGGCTGCTATTATTTCTGCTTCATTTAATTCCAAAAATGTACTTCCACAAAATTTTCCATTTTCGAAACCAATATTGAATTACATTTTTTCCAATGCCGATTCAAATTTGTTTAAAAAATTTAATAAAACTTGCAAATATTTTTTTGCTAAATTTGAATTCAATATTATTGATTATTTATGTTTATACAGTCATTACATATGGCATGAAGGTTTTAAAGGTTACGAATTTAGTACAAATTTCAAAGAAAAATTTGATCTGTTCAAACACAATCTTTGGCTTGCAAAAGAATTGGTTTTAATTCGTTGGGAATTTCCATTTTATCAATCTTTGGCGTTAAAAATTATTCGATGTAATATTTTTCGGTTGCATTTGTATTATTCAGGAGATCTGCCATTTAAATTTTTTAAGAAACTTACAGAATCTGGAGAAGTTAAAGAATTAATCGTTTTTGACACAAAGATTGTAGATTCTGAAAATTCAACTGTCCCGATTGATAAAATTTTTAAATGTGTTTTAAATGCAAATCGTATTACGTAAGTAATAAAAATACCTAACACTTTATTATTTTTGTTTCCAGAATTTGCCCTGCTTTTATTACAAAACATACAACAACAAAATTGAATGGAACAAAACGTGGAATAAAATTTAGTTGTCTACGATTATATGAAATCAATGAAGTTTTGGATGTTGATTCTTTTGCGCAATTTATAAAAGTAAATTCTTATGACAAAAATTAAGTAAATTGTTCAACGTATTTTAGAATATTTTTAATGTCGATAAACTCCGGGATAGACTTGTCAAGCTCGATATTAATTTTAATAACGTTGAAGATACAACCCTTTTCAATCATCGTTTATATGAAATTTTAAAAATTTAAAATGTGTGGTTAATATAATGAATTAATTGGTCACCTATGTTTACAAGAAGTTTACGTATTTCCGCTACCAACATACAGGGTGATTCAAGAAATTCCCCAGTTTTCTTTTTGCTGGCAAATTATTACTGTTAAAGTCATCAATAAACGGATTGCGGTTTTGTAAATAACAAGTTTTTATGATATTAATATGAAATTATTCTGGAAAAAAATTTTCGATTTTCACGTACTCTGTCAAAAATTTTGAAAAATTTTTTTTTCTTTAATTTGGCACTTCAAAAATTATTGATAAAGTACGTGAAAATCGAAAATTTTTTTTCTCAGAATAACTTCATATTAACATTAGGGTTGTTCATTCCCCTTCCCCGGAAAATTAAACAATTTTATGATTTCTAAAAAATTTTATTTTGAAAAAAACCGAAATGTGTTTATAAAGGATAACTAGGGTTGTTCATTCCCCGATTTTTGCCGGGGAATGAAACGATTTCCCCGCAAAAGTTTTTTTTGGCTTTAAAGAATAGAGATTGTTTTTATATTAAATAATATTTTGCAATACAAAAATAACATAGAAATTGTAATAACCGAGCTTTATTACAATAACAATATTTATTAAACACAATAATAATAATAAGAGAGACGCGGTAGTAACCGACGTTCTCGTACGAGGAAAAGACAACACAAATGAGCAATCTCAGTCGACAGCACTATTGCAAATAGGCGGAGCCTTCGAGAAAGAGAAAGAAGGAAAGGAGAGACCAATCGTGGTGAGAGTTCTTATAAGGAACAAGAGATAGAGAGTTGGTACCAAAATAAGAAAGAGACTTTTGGTATCAAACCGCAGTCACTGCATTCCTCCCCACTTAGCTTTTAAAGTTGTTAAAGCAATCGATAACTATTAAAGAACTGTGTTGAGAAGAGAAGGAAGGTATAATGAATGAAAGAGTGTGGGGCACGGAACTTGACCAGGGCTTACACGTTAATCAAGAACGGGACCACCTTTAAACACTCAACCTTGCCGTTAACTTCAGTTCAAGTTAAACGATTGGAAGATAAAGAAGGAAAAGCTAAGCGGAAGACAATACAGTAAGAAGAGGTCGACAACAAACAATAGAATGAGATACAAAACACAACAAAGAGAAAAGCAAATGTAAACTACAATTAAAACAAGAGATAATTTATACATATGATTTCTTTTTCTTTGGATCAACATGAAGACGTTCAGTTTGTCGACGCGCACGAGAAGGATAACGTGGCGGAGGTGGAGGAGTTGTATCATCACTTGACTGCAGAAATCGTCTAAAACTAATAGAATTACCCATTTTTTATATTTTGAAGCCCAAAATGCTTTAAATAAAGAGGTTCCAAAAAATATTAGCGATGTTATTGAAATTCAGGATACTGTAGACGAAAATTAACTTTTATTTTTGTTGTTTTCGCTTTTGTTTACTGTTTAAAAACATTTCAGAAACAAAAAGAAGCCTATTTTAAGTCAAATGGAGGACAATATTAAAAATCAGTCAAAACAGGATTTCGGGGAATGGCGGGGAATTCCCCGGGGAATGAACAACCCTAATTAACATCATAAAAATTCATATTTTTGTTATTTACAAAGCCGCACTCCTTTAACAGTACTAATTTGCCAGCCAAAAGAATACCGGCGAATTCTTTGAATCACCCTGTATTTTATGTGATTCTCCGTATATTAGAAACGTATTCCTGCAACTTATAAACTTTCTATTCTAAGAAATTGTAAAAAAATGTTATTTTCAATTTAACAAAGTAGCACACGATATCGTCTGCGATTTAACACTAAATGATAGATTCTTTATCATTTTGATAGATGTAAAATGATAAAGAACCGATTTTCACCGCTATGTACTTATTTTTAACCGTCAGAAATCTATAAACTTTAAAATATCTAATTTTCAGTGTTTTTTTAGCAAACGGAATCGTGTGCCTATAATTGCGTTTCTTGGAATTGGAAGCAAGCGAAAAAGTTGCAGGAATACTTTTTAATATACCTTAAATCTCATAAATAATGTTTTTGGTTTTTACGAAAATATCGTATCTAAACATTCTCTTGTTAGTCAATGTTGAAATTTCTATATATATAAAACACTTTGTATTTTTTTCCGAGAAAAAAGCAAGATCAGAAAAAGGAATTCATCAAAAAAATGCCTTTAAAAATTTAATGATAAAATCATAAACAGCCGTCAACAAAATGAATTGTGTTTCTGCGATAAAAGAAAATTGTTTGCTCTTAAAAACATCAAATTTCTTTAAAAAACTTTTTATGTACACTGAATAATATATATTTTTTGATAAAGCTTTGATATTACAAATTGTTAAAAGAAAAAAAAATATAACTCATCAAAGTAAAAAGGTCAAATTTCGGGGAGGGGAAAGGAATTAAAAATGGGGGGAAAGGGGGGGATTTTTAAACACCAAAGCGCCGACGCTCCCCTTTTCTCCCCCGGGTGCCCTTTTTTCTCCTCCCCCGGGGTTCGGGGGAGGGGGGAAACGATAAATTTAAGCAATAAAGCAAATCAAGATGCTGCTTGCAAGAAAATAATTGAATTATGCGATTCCCATAAATCAGTGGTAATTGAATGTTCTTCTGGTAATGCTTTTTTGAAGTCCTTGAAGTTGAAAAATCTTATCTTTATTGAAAAAACGATGACTTAAAAAAATTTGCTACCGAAATATCAAAATGGCTACTTGATAAAAATTACACAAAATTCTTTATTGCTCCAGTTTATGAAGGAAAGTTGTCAGCGTCAAAACTGTTGTTTGTTTCATTTTTACCCCAACGTTTTTTCCCTTCAAGTTAATACAACTTTAAAGCCAAGTCTTAGTTCAGTTTACGATAACAAGTATTTAAACGTTATCAAACTTTAAGCCCTTTCACCACGTCAAGGTGCTTAGCATCGAAAGAGTTAATTTTAATTTTTTCTTTTTGTTGAAACATTTTAGAATAAAGGTTTAAAAGTGGTAATAATCATTTAATTGAAAATATTGTTCTTTAATTTAATAACAAATAATTTTCTTTCGTTTCCAGCTTTAGACATTTCAGCATCTTTATTTTAGGCATCATCATCATCACCACCATTTTCCATTTCTTCATATAAGTCGGGTAATATGCCACCTTTTTCGTTCAAATTAACAACAAAATCTTCGTTTTCATTTTTAAGAAGATGGTTTCTTTGTTTGATTTTATAAATATTGAAATTATCATCAAAGATATGTGAATCCGATGATTTAAGTGGTGTTTTTTGTGAATTTGCATTCGCAAAGAACATTTTTTTGTATGTATAAACATTTTCTTGAATATTTGCAAATGTTAAACGAGCAAGTTTTATTTGTATTGGTATATTTGACCTGTAATTCTCATGCAGCCTCAGGTCATCGCATTTTGTACATTCAAGCAAATATTTCCTTATCATCGTGGAATCCAGTTGATCATCATACTGCAATGCACGGCCTAGTTTAATATTGTCTTCTTTTTCATTGAAACAAATTTCTACAACTCCACACTTTATCTGTGCAGAACAATTGTTTTGCTGTTTTCCTTCCGTATACAATTTTAATGCAATTTCATCAGATCGTTGATGTCTCAACTTGTTTTCAAATGTTATTATGATAATTTCAATTCCTTTATCGACAAACGTATTTGATATTTTAGAAATTTTATCTTTAACTGTTTTAATGTAATCCGTTGCACCAACATCCCAATTTGGTTTAAAGATATGCGGTTGATAATACTTTGATGCATTTGTACTGCATGTTATTTGATAATCAGTTAAAACGAAATGAATAAATACTACGTTTCGCGGAAAATCTTTTGGACAGCAATAATTGACACCACGGCATTGTCTGTTTATTCCTAAACATAGTGGAAACATTTTATTATATCCAAACACTGTTCTTTTGTTTTTGTAATTCCCTCGGATTTTCAATTCACATTTAATCCATTTAACGATAACCTTATAAGATGAATCAGTGCCAATCATTAAGAAATAATCTATCTTTGGTAATTCCGATACCAGTTTTTTTATGCATTTTGTGTCCCTTATATTGTTTGAAGTTTTTATATAGGCATTATTGATAATTATTCCGATTGCTTCTAAGCTTGCACAGAGTTCAAATCTGAAGTCGGCGAGCTTTAGATCACTTATTACATCCGAAATTATCAAAATATTTCCAAGATGAAGGAGCCCAAATTGATGGAGACGAAAATTTTTAAATTCTTTCATATATCCCTCAACTTTCACAAAATAATCTTCCGTTTTGCGATTTGTTGATGTTAAACACAATTCATAACGTCCGTTTTGTGTTGACATTTTAAAAAAAATAAAATGCCTGGAGACTGCTACACCATATTTCTTGTACATTTTTGTTTATATATACTTCTTTAAAAAGGCGGTGAGTTTTTTTTTATCTTTCTTATCACTCGAATCATGCTAAAAATCATTGACTTTTAAGCAAAAAACACCGCTTGTTCTTTGTCCTTGTGATAATATTGTTTATGACGCCAAAGATTTCATTAAAGCTGTATTTGATTGTTTATAGAATTATTTTATTTCAACACATTTTTTGAGTAAAGTGGGCGTTGACGTCATGGAAAAATAATGTGCACTTTTATCAATGACTTCGACACTCCCTTCAACAATAATAGGACAAATATGCAAGAAGAAAAAAAGGAAACTTATGTTTTAAAAGACAAGTTTTGGAAGTCATTGTGAACATTTGCCGTGCCTCGAGTTTCAATAATTTAATTTGAAAATAAACAAAATATAAACAAAACAAGGGTTTCAAATTGCATATTTTATAAAAAGTAAGAATACAATATTAAACTTACGAGCACCTTGATTCCTGCTGGTCCGGCTGTGAAGTCTCTTGAGTAGGGGGGGTTTATTCCCCGTCCGCGGGGAATTTCCCAGGAAATTCCCAGAGGGATTCCCCGATTTTTGGCGAGGAATGAAACGTATTTCCCGCAAAACATTTTTGTTTGATTTCCACGAAGAAAAAGCATTTTAATATTACATCATCAAAGAATGTTGAAACTGAACTAAAAAACAATGTTTTGGAAAGTTGAATGGAACTGGTATATCGCTACTATCAAGAGTAATTTTCGGAAGGTGAGGTTGGGAAATTGGCATTGTTTCTAACAAATTTTTTAAGTTCAAAAAAATTATATTTTTATTTAAAAAATTAAAAAAATTTTCTGTTTCAGCTGTACTCGGAAAATGAGCCGCATCGGTTTTCTTCATTCGATTATTATAATAAAAATGTATTTTATAACAAAATATTTTAACTCAAAAAAAGTAATCGCTGTACATATCACATTTAAAATGTGTAAAAAATTTGTCATCTAAAAGAAAATGGTGTTTTTCTTGAATCATTCTATCTTTCATAATATTTAAAATTAAATATTGTTTAAAATTTTATTAAAAGAGAAGGCATGTAAACAGGTGCTTTTAAAGCTTACCCTTCGCTCCGAATGCACCTGTCAGATACAATTTGTCACAGGTTAAACTAAAAGATTCAAAAAAATTTTAAATTTTTTTTTGTTTAAAAATATTTTAATGTTTCATATTGTATCGAACAAAACTGTGAAATGCCGTTATATCCGTCCTTGTCAAGATATCAAAATATATCTTTTGATGAAATAGTTGATCACGATTTTCTTTATTGGACTAGATTAATTATTGATGTTGTCTTTGTATTTTCTCTTATTCTGTACATTTTTGTCATTTATGTAATTTTGAAAAAATCAACAAAACACATGAAATATTACAAATATTCGATTATTTGTCAACTCTCTGGAAATATGTTAGCTGAACTTTATTTATTTTTGTTACATCCGGTTGTTTTATTTCCATTTCAGATGGTTGCAAATTATCCACATTTACCTTTTACAAAAACATTGGTTTGGATTTTGGCACCTTTATTAATATTTGGTGGAATTTTTTCCGGTGCATTGGGATTGTTGTCAGCGTTTGCATTTCGCATTGCTTCAATTTTTTCTGTGCAATCAACAAAATTTTTGCTCAATGTTATGATATCTTTCTTCTTATTTCTTGCTGTCGCAGCGTACGCAAGTGTCACAGGTTAGGACAGAATATTTATTAAAATTTTCGAAACTAATGGCTTCTATTCATAAAGAGATAATCGTAGACAGCACAAAACGTTTTTTCATTTTTTCGCGAAACGAAAATTTTCAAATTTTTTTAAATTTTTTTATTAAAATAAAAAAATTATAAAATTTTGATAATTTTTTCTTTCTTTGCGTTCAAAACTGATCATTTAACGTGTGATCTGTTGAAACATTTGCAAGAACCTTATCACTCAACCCTTTCTTTTTCTTGAAACCCTTATGAATTGTAAAACAAAACTCAATAATTTTATGCAAATTTTTGTAATTGAAAAAAATGGAGGGACAAACTAAAGAAGTGCCAATTTCTGAAACCTCCAAAAATTTTTCTTTCATCTTAAATTTTTCGTGTTAAAAGATCAGGCAGACTCTCGAAAGGAAAATCTATCTCCAGAACAAAGGGAATAGCAGAATTATATTTTCCTTTTAAAAGTTTCCATGATTATGAATTCTAAAAATCAAAGGTTTTATTTCAAAATAAAAAAATATAAAAAGTAGTAAACGGCTCGCCTCCTTTAAATTTAAAATTCATGTGATATTTTAACCTTATTTAGTTCCACTTATACTTCTTAACACGAACGACACTGAGATTGAATTCATCTTAAAAGAAAATATTCCTGTTATGAAAAAAGTTTATCAAACATTCCCAGCTACAACATCAGCAATATGGGAGATTCATGATAACAAATTTTAATGTTCTTCGGTGGATTATCATTTTGCATTATTGGACTTGTTATTTTATTTATTTCGTTTATTAGAATGTTTTTGTATAAACTTCGCGGATATAAAGCTTCCGTTTCCAAGGAAACATATAATATTCAAAAGATGTTGTTCAGGTAATTTTTTTTGGTTGATAAGTTAAATTACAATTTGCCCAAAATTAATGAAAAATTATCTTGTTAATTAAAGGAAATTAAAAAAGTTTACTCGCTAACTATTTTTACATCAAAAGGCACCTTTTTTCAGGAGTTTATTAATCCAAATTTCAAATAGTGTGCTCCTTGTAGCTGTGCCAGTAACTTTAGTCTGCCTAATGTTAACATTTGATTACAAGGAATAAAATACGTTTCTACTGGTGTTATTCCTTTTGCCTCACTTCATGTCATTATAGACGCCGTTTGTTTATTATATTTTATAAAACCCTACAATTTATACGTCAAAAAATTGTTTTTCAAGAATAACATTCAAAGTTATGTATCAGCTGTGTCAGTTTTGCCTTCTGTAACCTCCCGATATACTGTAATCATCAAAAAGAGCACACCCCCGAACATAAGCAAATGATGGTTGCAGTCGTTTTGGCATGCAATTAGAAAATATAAATACTTTAAGCTTTCTGTTTTTTTTAGTCGGTGAACTGGATTTTTATGTATGTTTTACGTAAATAAAATGTTTCAAGATCCTCAGAATTCAAAAAAATGGCGTTTCTTGGAAGTGGCAGCAAAAAAGTTGCAGGAATACTTTTTAATATACCTTAAATCTCATAAATAATGTTTTTGGTTTTTACGAAAATATCGTTTTTTAATGTTCCCTTGTTAGTCAATGTCGAAGTTTTTACATGGTTACGATAAATTAAAAGATTAATTTCAAAAAATTTTTTTAAAAAACACCGTATTTTTTTGCCGAGTTAAAGAAAAAAGCAAGATCAGAAAAGGAATTCATCAAAAAATGCCTTTAAAAATTTAAAGATAAAACTATAAACAGCCGTCAACAAAATGAATTGTGTTTCTGCGATAAAAGAAAATTGTTTGCTCTTAAAAACATCAAATTTCTTTAAAAAACTTTTTATGTACACTGAATAATATATATTTTTTGATAAAGCTTTGATATTACAAATTGTTAAAAGAAAAAAAAATATAACTCATCAAAGTAAAAAAGATCAAATTCAAAGTTCATTATGAATAATATCAGTCAAATTGAGGGCATTGGAAATATTTTGAAATTTATCAATATTAAAACATGCTGGACGTTCTTTTCGATTACAATGAGTTGGATCATCAACAAGAATACCTAAAATTTGAATGAATGTTTTTTTGAGAGTGCATTAAATGGGATAAGTATTTACCAGCTAAACTTGCAGTCATAAAGCAAGAAATTGAACCAGCCATTAAAGCCCGTAATGCAAGTGATGAAATCATAGATTTTCGTTTTGGGACCATACTTCCAAGAATAGCAAGAACAATTCCAAGAGTTTGAAAATTTGAAAATCCACAAAGTGCATATGTGGCAATCATAGCAGACCGGGGCTGAAAAAAGGGATATATGGGGGTTAATAAAAAAAGGATTTATCAGATCTTGTTTCATCAAGGTAAGGGTATTTTAACTTGGGTTGGTCGGTGGTAAATTTACCGAGGGGTGATTTACCGGTAAAATAAAAATATTTGTGTGTAGGACAAATGAGAAAATTTTTAAAAAAATGATGAGAATTTTCCAAAATTGGTTATCATAATAATTTTTTCAGAGGCGGATATACTAAAAATTTAGCTCTTTTTTCTTAAAAATCATGTTTTTTGCGTTTTTGAAAATC
>JAQIXH010000791.1:0-11057 GCA_034700145.1 Panagrolaimus detritophagus | reverse complement strand
CGACCACTCAAGTTTTTAATACAAAAGAAAGGAAAGTGAATGTTTTTATTCTTTTTTTTTCCTTGGAAAAGTGGTTTGTTTTTCACAATTTCCTCGTTGAACAATTTTTTTTGGATGGGTCTGGGGTAAAAAATATGCTGATTACGATGAAAATTTTTCGGCTTCAGAATCTCGGATTCAGCAAAATGTATTTTCTAATAATACTCCAGATGGAGTTTTTTGCAAAGAAACAATTGAAAACATTTTCTGTGTTTCTCAGTAAAAAATTAGCATATAAAAACAAATTTTCAGACTTTTGAAAAAATGAAAAATAGTGACAGGATAAACTGAAGAAGTACCCTGTGTAAAAAAATATGAAGAAACATATTGGAATTATGCTAAAGAGACAACAAAAATAATTAAAATATTTGAAAAAGTTACAGCAAAATTAGGACACAATCATTATGAAAGAAGTCAAACCATTGATACATACTCCAATCAGAACCGTTTTTAAAAAAAAGAGCATGAAAAAAAAACTAAAAATTACGTTGGATAATGTTTTCTGATAAAACGTTGTTTGTTAGAATTTTTTGTCCAGATAAAAATTGGTTTTCCGTATATTTAAAAAAGGTCTTTCGGAATTTCAGTGCCAAACTATTTTATGAACGAAAATTCGGAAAGTCAGAAAACAATGAGATAAACGAATATTGATTTAAATAATCTACCTCAACGTTATTAAAACTTGGAGTTCAAGACGCAAAATCAAGATTTTTTTCTTTTTATTTGTGTTAAATATTGTATTATAACTTTTATTCAATATCATAATTATATTTTATCTTGAAGCTCTGAACATGTATTTTAAATAAAGTTCACTAACTGTTATAATTTGGTCAAAAAATGTATAATTCTTTTTATTTTAAAAAACCAGTATTTTCAGGAATTTAGTTAAAAAAATTTAGTAGAAAAAAATGTAAAATCAATTTGCAACGTTGAAATTATTATTTCTTCGTTCGTTAAAGTAAAGTGGGATGTGTGAAAATCGGCATTTCAGATATCCAGATGCTTCCAAAAATGTTTTTTTTGGATTCTCCATGTTCGAAAACCTATACAAAAGCAAAATAATGTCAAAAAAATTTTTTCCTGATTTTTGACGATTTTTGAAAACAAAAAAAAACGTTACAGTAACCTTGGATCTCCTGTAACTACAGTAAGAAATTTGATTAAACAAAAACAGAAATCAGTTTAACAATCACGAGAAAAAAATTAAAACATCAAATTCATAAATGTTAAAATCAGGGATGAGAAAGGCGGCCATGATTTTTTCGGCCGCGGCCGGCCGCAATATTTTAACAGAAAAAAACACCAAAGCGGTGCCCTTTGAAAAAAACAAAAATTAAATTAATACATGTTTTAAGGAAAAAAACATAAAAAAAAATGTCTTCCACGGGCTGTTTTACCTTTATGCCAAATTTCAGACCGATATTTTAGTGCGTTTCTTTTCCACTAAAAATATCGATTTGAAAAAATTCTCAAACCGATATTTTTAGTGGAAAAGAAACACACTAAAATACCGGTTTGAAAAATATCGCACAGCCCTGGTTAGATCGCGTTGCATCAGATTTTATTAACTTGCTAACCAAAAATTTCTCTTCAACAAAATATTAGACTTTAAATATCTTCATTTCTCAAAATCCGGTACAGTATGGATTACAAATGAATAAAAAACAAATATAAAAATAGAACCAAAACTAAAGTGAAAAATAAAATTCTCAAAAATACAAAAAAAAATACTGTCAATCAAGGTTTTTAAAAAGTCAAGGTTTTTTTCCAAAGCGTATGCCATAATTAAATTCATGTTAAAAACATGCACAAAAAGTAGCAAGAATAATGTCAGAAATAGTGATAAAATTAACTTCTACAGTAAAAAAAAGAAAATGGGAAAAAGCTTTGAAAACAAAAAGGGATTTACCCTAAATTAGAAAAAAGGAACTGGGAAACGGAAATGAAACAAAAAATAATAATTGATTTGGGGGTTGAAACAGCAATGATAATAATATACCAAGACAAATTTTATGGAAAAAATTACAACATCAAAAAAATTTGAACTACAGATCCATTTTTATTTCGTTATTGCTAAAATCACATTCTTTTTGCTAAACTTCACTTTTCTTGTAAAAGGGAAAAAGATTTAAATGAGAGATAACAAAAAAGGCAAAGTGCCTTTTTATGTTTTTAAAAAACTGCGTGAAGCAAAAATAAAAGTTTCTTGAACCCATCAACAAAAAATGATCAATTTTTTTTGTTTTTCAACGAAGCAGAAGAACTTAAATCGCGTTGCATCAGATTTTGTTAACTTGCTAACCAAAAATTTCTCTTCAACAAAATATCAGACTTTAAATATCTTCATTTCTCTACATCAGAATGTGGATTACAAATGAATAGAAAATAAATATAAAAATAGAACCAAAACTAAAGTGAAAAATAAAATTCTCAAAAATACAAAAAAAAATACTGTCAATCAAGGTTTTTAAAAAGTCAAGCTTTTTTTCAAAGCGTATGCCATAATTAAATTCATGTTAAAAACATGCACAAAAAGTAGCAAGAATAATGTCAGAAATAGTGATAAAATTAACTTCTACAGTAAAAAAAAGAAAATGGGAAAAAGCTTTGAAAACAAAAAGGGATTTACCCTAAATTAGAAAAAAGGAACTGGGAAACGGAAATGAAACAAAAAATAATAATTGATTTGGGGGTTGAAACAGCAATGATAATAATATACCAAGACAAATTTTATGGAAAAAATTACAACATCAAAAAAATTTGAACTACAGACCCATTTTTATTTCGTTATTGCTAAAATCACATTCTTTTTGCTGAATTTCGCTTTTCTTGTAAAAAGGAAAGAGATGTAAATGAGATAACAAAAAAGGCAAAGTGCCTTTTTATGTTTTTAAAAAATGCGTGAAGCAAAAACAAAAGTTTCTTGAACCCAGCAACAAAAAATTATTAAATTTTTTTTTGTTTTTCAACGAAGCAGAAGAAGTTAAATCGCTCTGCACCAGATTTTGTTAACTTGCTAACCAAAAATTTCTCTTCAACAAAATATTAGACTTTAAATATCTTCATTTCTCAAAATCCGGTACAGTATGGATTACAAATGAATAAAAAACAAATATAAAAATAGAACCAAAACTAAAGTGAAAAATAAAATTCTCAAAAATACAAAAAAAAATACTGTCAATCAAGGTTTTTAAAAAGTCAAGGTTTTTTTCCAAAGCATATGCCATAGATAAATTCATGTTAAAAACATGCACAAAAAGTAGAAAGAATAATGTCAGAAATAGTGATAAAATTTACTTTTGTAATAAAAAAAGAAAATAGGAAAAAGCTTTAAAAACAAAATTAAAAAAAAATACATATATTGGAAACGGAAATAAAACAAAAAATAATAATTAATTTGGGGTTGAAACAGCAAAGACAATAATAAACCAAGACAAATTTTATGGAAAAAATTACAACATCAAAAAAAATTTGAACTACAGACCCCTTTTTATTTCGTTATTGCTAAAATCACATTCTTTTTGCTAAACTTCACTTTTCTTGTAAAAGGGAAAGAGATTTAAATGAGAGATAACAAAAAGGGCGAAGTGCCTTTTTATGTTTTTGAAAAAAATCAAAAGCTTAACCGCCTAAAAACCAAGAAGGGCCACCCCAAACCAAAACTTTTCCACTTGTTGTTCCGGATATTAAATATTTTGTTTAATTGTTAAAAGACAGCATAGACTGATAAGAGCATTGTTAATTCTATTTTTGTAAAATTTTTCTAAATGTAATTTTATCAGTTAGAACTCCACAAACGCAAACAAAGGTTTTTTTTAATAAGAAAACCGGTTACTAAATATTTTGTTTAGTAAAATTTTGAAATTTTTTAAACGGTGTTTCACCTGATAAAAACCCTTAAATAAAAAATTATGTAATATTTCAAAATTAATATCCGGAACTGGTACAACGTTTGTTAATTTCAAATGGGAATTGCGTTTTTATGAAAGTGTTAATTTTTGCAGAATCCATTCGAATTTCCAAGAAGCAAGAAAGTAGAAAACAAATGTGCCGGAAATTGCACTTTATACTTCCCAACGTTTAATTAATCCTAACAAAGGTTTTTGTATAAAAAATTTTTTTTCAATTTAAACAGAAACTTTTTGGTTTAATAATGGTTTGTAATCAATTTAAACCTTTTTTGCTAATTCATTTTTGTAATAATTTTCTTTTTAGTTATTAAGTCGGAGAATTTTATAATTAGGGAATGATTTTGTTCGTACAAAATGTTCTTCAATATTTTTAAGAGGCTGTTGGCAGGAGAATTGGTGCGCTTATGTGTTGGTTCCTAGATAGTTATGGGTCACCCTTTTTTGCGTAAAATTTTTTGGTGATATTTATTTTTTTTGGTAAACAAAATTTTATTCAGTTGCTCTCTCGCTTTGACGTGGTTCGCGTTAAAATAGTAATTGTGATTCCCATTTTTAAAAAAAATATTGCAGAATTCAAAATGGAAGTGGATTTCCAATGTTAGATTTAACACAATCCGATGAAGAAGAAATTCACAGCTTTATTCAACGTAATGATGAGCCAATGGATGCTGATGATCAAATTGGAGTTGGAGAAGATTTAGAGCCAACAGTATGCATTTATTTATTTTTTGCATTTTAAAAAATAAAACTCATTTAGGTTAAAGCAAAAATGCTTGTAATAGAATATAAATATCAACATAGTCGTTCAAAAGTCTTTCTACGGAGATGATGATGAAGTGACTGATGAACAAATAGTTGAATATCAGCTTATTGGTTTGATATAAAATTATACATTTTCATTTTAACCTTATACCTTTTTTTAGATGATCAAGGTGATGATCATAAATATTATTTTGATGATAATTGGGAAAAAAATTCGTTCAAATACAATTTCAATTCTTCAAACTGGAAAACTTTTGGATCAAAATGTTGGCCAAGGAGAAATTCGATTTTTAACATTTGCTGTTGCTGATTTTGTAAATAATTGACAAAGTGATTCATTAATTTCCCGGCTTCGTGGAATTATGGATGAATATGCTCCAAAAATCTTTAATTCAAATGTTGAAGGAGAAAATTGTGATTGATACAATTTATCGAAATTGGACAGATTTTAAGAGAAAGCTGTTAGGCTTTTTTAGAATTATGATAATCTTTAAAACCTATGTACCATTTTTAAGGATACATATTTTGTTATATCATTACATGTTTTTAAATGGAAGAATTTGAGTCCGGGGCTCTCGCCCGCTTTGGCCAATGGGAATTAGTTGCCTGATAAAACTTTTTGAAGATAAATTTACACTTTTGGATAAAAATGTTGAAAATATAATTGATCATGAAAGAAAAACAACAGAAATTGATTTTCCTTAAATTAAATCTTTGATTGTTATGTTTAGTAATCTTCGGCAATATGATTCAATTTTTGAACCAAAATTTATTCATGCAACATCAAAATTTTATTCAATTGAAGCTGCTTCAAAGTTTGAAGAAATTGATCTCCCTGGATATATTGCATATTCAAACATGAGAATTGCAGAAGAAAAAAATCGAGTCGAAAGACTATTTTTAATTTTGTGAAGAATCTCCAAGAACTATGGGTGATGGATTTGCAATCTGTCAAAGTGCATCAATACATTTTTATTAACATCAAGATTTATTGGGTGTTATCTAAGTCACAACATAAAGATGTACCAATCTGGGAATCAATTTGGTGACTTGTTTATAATACAGTATTGGTACTTATTTCCAATCCCCTACCCTTTTTTTCATTTTTTTAAATTTCTGTATTCAACTGCTTTACGCGAGGGAAACCTTGAACCACCGATTGCGGAATGAGAGCGTAACGCTCTAACCACTACATCAATGGGGCAACGATGAAAGGGTTGAACAAATGACTCAAGTGCAAAAGGCAAAAATATTCAAATTTTTTAAAAGAAAAAAACAAAGGGTCGGGGATTCGAAACAAGTGCGTCTTAGCGGACTTGTTTCCAATCCCCGACCCCCTAATATGTTTTTAAAAATTCAGAAAAAAGGTTCATGGTAAAAAAATTTGAATAATAATTGAAGCAAAAAAAAGAATGCAAATTTCAAAAATTTCAAATGAAAAAAGGGGTAGGGGATTGGAAATAAGTGCCACAGTATTTTCATATGGTCCGTTGGCACATAAGCAACGAATAATTCTATGGTCATTTTTTTCCATCTGATTACGGTACTGCTCCAATAACAGAAATGCCAAAGAAAGGACATCGACGAACTTATTTACAACACGATGTTCGAACTTCTGTAATGTTTGTTTTAGGGTATACTTTATCAATATCATAAATAACTTATTTAGGAATCTTTGGATGTTCGGCTTCGATGTCCTGAAGCACAATTATATGTTTTGGAAGAACGTATAAACCACGAAAATCTTCAACTCCTGCAGCAGTAACAGATCATTCACATTCATCATCTGAGCCACCACAATCTACACCTTTAACAAAGAATGAAAAATCTGGTACTGCAACGGTGAATGAAGATTATACTGTTCGAAGATCAGGAAGAAAGGTGATTAAACCTTCACATCTGGCTGCTGATATTGGAGTTAGTGGTAATAATGGAGAAAAGTATTCTAATAATTATGATTCAAATAGAAATTCTGCTACAGTTGGAGGTTCTGCAAATAAAGAAAATAAAAATTATAATGAATGTGCTGCAGTGCTTCTGGATTTGACTGAACAAATTGATTTAGCAAAGGTTGAAGATACTGTAAAAGATCTTGATGAACTTACAATTATTCCAAAGAATATGGAAAACCTCGATGAACAAGATTTAAAAAAATATGTTTTAGCTTGTCAAGCAAAAGTTTAATGAGATGCACGTATTGTAAGTTTTATCTTTATCAATTATTTAGGATTAGATATATCCTCTTTAATATCGGATCTAATATATCCCCCTTTTTAGGCTTTTGTACATTTAGCTTCAAATGAATTTTGTATTAAAAAAGCGTTAGAAACATTTGATTTAAAAGATTCTGTATCAAAAATACATTTAAATGGAAAAGATTCAACTTGACATCCGATGAGCTTAAAACATTTGTTCGGCTAATGAATAACAATAAATGTTATAAAAGAATGCATAAAATTAGTAAACATGTAAGTTTTAGTTGCTTAATTTGTGAATGTATAATTTAAATTTTAGATATCTGATAAATCAACTGCAAATGTTGTAAATGCTTATTGTGCTTTAAAGAAAGGTGTTTGCTCATTTGGTCGAGAATTTACTATTTGTCCGGAAATAATTGAGTAAGTTCTTTTTAGTTTAATGGAGTTTTGAGAAACATATTGAGCCAAAAAGAAACAATTTGGACATTCTTTGTTCAAATTTTACACACTCGCTACCGTAACCCCAACACTATTAATATTGTTCTAGAAGCTTCTTTTGTAGATAATTTAAGTATCTGGTGCTTTTTTTTTGCTTTTTAGAAAGCAAGCTCTATCATTGCCGGAAAAAATATAACTTTTTGCAATTAAATGAAGCGAAAAAATTCATGCAATTTTTCGCTTTTAACTTTTTTTCCAGCTGGCATCAATTATCCTGACAATCAGGTAAAAGAACATTTGAAAAAGGCCCTGATTTTCAAATTCATGCAATTTAAAAAAAAAACGTGAAAATGAAAAATATGTCAAACTTTCCGCTGCCTTTAATTTTTAGCTAGCTTTTACTTTTGAGATACCGTACTTTTCCAGTGCTAAAATTTTTAAAAACTTATTTTACATTTTTTAATTTTTAGATCTCAAAAACCCATTCTCAGTTATGAATATGTTGATTCAACAAAATGTGAAAATTGTGTGAAACAATTTTGCCAGAAATCTGATGAATTTGATGTAAAAGCTTTGTGTTCCTTGTATAAATTCTATCATAGCCTTTATCAAAAGCTTTGATGGATGTTGCTGAATCAACACCACAAATGTAAGCTTATTTTGTTTTCATGGTTAAAGGAAAAGGTTTTTTTACAGATTTGATGATACAAAATTAAAACATGATGCATGCTCATATGAAATGTTAAAAGATGATTTTGATGAAATATTTATTCCTGATTAGAATGCACTTAAATTGAACGTAAATTAATGATGTTTGTTTTGGGGTATGCTGTATCTTTATCATAAATAACTTATTTTGGTATCTTTCGATATTCGGCTTCCGTGTCTTAGCAATTTATGTTAAAGGTGAAGCAAGTGATAAAGCTAATGTAAGTTTTGTTACTGTAGTTACAATACCACATACTACCTTTTTTATGTATTTATTTCTCCACTTGCACTTGAAGCAACCGAATCTGTGATAAAATCAATAAATGGCTTCCTTCGATCTTTTCATCCGGCTTATATTGTTCAACCTATATATGCCTTATGTTCATCGCAAAATCATGCACAACCTTTAACTCCAACAATTATTAAAAAACCTGAAACATTTTTTCGAACTCCTTGACTACATTTTCCTGTATTTCAATGTGATACATCTGGAAATATTTCTTCTCAACATCCTTTCATTCATTATGTTATTCTATTATCGCTTGAACGTTCAAAACTTTCTTCAACAACAACAACAAAACCAAATGGTGATAGAAAAATTTCAATTGGATTACAACTTCAACAAGGACGTGCACAAATTATGCATATTGTTGAGAATGTGATCCAGTTAAATTTCTGTAAAACAAATTGGGCTGATTTAGCTGCATCAAAAAGAAATGTCACTGATGCAAATCTAAAAGCAATTTTTGATTTGCATATTCCAAATGTTAATTGTCGACTTGCTGGTTGTAATTTATAAAAAAAGAATGCAACAACGGCACACATGGATCGATTAGAAGTTGATATTGCTGCAATTCAAATTAATTCTGTTTTTGATAATAACTTTTTTCCTTTTAAATACTGTAAAATTTTGTTTTTATAGGAAAGCCAATTGTTGGAGTTGATCGATCAAATGAGGCATCATTTTATGAAGTTTTGGCTCCATCAAAAAATGCATGGAATTATAATATTTTCAAATTTTCAAAAAAATTTTCAACACTTGTTGTAACAGCTGATGAATGGCGGAATTTAACAATGATTCGATTACTTGCAGAAGCCTTTGATTGGCATGATGAACAAATTGGAATGCCTGATGTTAAATTATATCATCGACGTATTTCATCATGTTCATCTTGCAAGTTAATGTTGATTCTAATGAAATATATTATACAAAATGATAACCTTCTGGAATTGGATTATTATCCAAGAACAGTATCAGCAAAATATTTTTATTCTGCAAAAACTCGAAAGCTTGCAATGAAAGCACTTTTATCACATTGGCAAACAATCAATTCATAAAGTGGTATTAAGACATGGTCCACCATAAAATGAACAATTTCATCGAATTGTTTCACAGCCACAACCTTTCCATCCATATCTTCAACATACTGTTTCTATAAATGAAGAACCAATTACTGCTGCAACTTCAATGACCTCAGCTCTTTCATCACCTGAACCATTAAAACCGTTCCAACAAGAAATCTATTTCCAGTCTCAACTGTTGGATTCTCACCAGAGTTATTCAAACCTCCAACAGGAAAACATCTTCGACAACCTTCCATTCAACCATCTGCAAATCCTGCTGCAACACCTATTGCTGTAAAATTTGAATTAAACATTATTGGACTTGAACTAATTGTAACGCTGCTTCCATCATTAAAAGCAAAATATCGTCTAGAAAAAGAGCTATTGCAACTGGAATGAGGTTTGTTTTCATCGATTAAAAATATTTGTTTTATTCATTTTTTTAGCGGAAAATCTGCAAAATTTTTTGCAAAAATGTTTGAGCATTATGTTTCAAGTTCTTAAACCTGCAATTCATGGAACTTCAACAGCACTAATTAATACATTTACACTTCCATTACCAAACTGCTGTAATTGCAGCAGCAAAATCTCTAGAATATCGCTACCGTAATCCTTTGTTATCATTTTGACATGGTGGATATGTTGATATTGGATTTGTTATTGAAAAATGGAATATGTATTTTCAACAGATTTATTGAATCAAATATTATTTGCTGAACAATCTTTTTGTTCTGAATTAAATTTTCTTCTTCAAAAATTATCTGTTGAACGTCCACGTTCAATGCAAGAATCTTTACCTTTTACAGAATCTGCACCATTTTTATTTAATTTAAATTTTCATGGTGACGGCGAACCGTGCCTTCAATTAACTGTAAAATTTTATTCATTATTTTTAATGGAATGTCAGCAATCGCGTATTATTTTCTTTTTAGGCTTCAACACCATCTCGGACAGCACTTCTTTTAACTGTTGATGGTCCAAATGCAACTGTTACAAATCGTTTAAATTTGACAAAGGTGGCTGAAGATGATCTATTTGGTTCTGAATCTAATGTTGAACCTTCGATTCCTAATCAATTAATATTTGGAAAAGCTTCTGCACAAGTTAATATTAAATTTGGACAACTATTTAAAACTGCAATTTATGAAGAAGCACCTGAAGAAATGAATGAAGTTGCAACTTTAAAGGTTAACGTATGTTTGAGAATTTGATTACTGTAATTATTTTTGTTTGTTTTTTAGATTAGTGCACAAAATGAAGAAAATTCACATATGGCACCCCACAATTACGTTATTTCATTAAATCGACCAATTTTACTTTTAAAATCAGCTGCTTTGGATAAAGCAATTTTATTATGGTTAAATTATCGACATTCAAAGAATGGAGTAGCTGCAGATGTTCATGATCAAAGTATGTCTTTTTGGGGGTATTGTTTAAGAATATAAGGGTGGTTAATATTTCTTACATCTTTTATAGGATCTAGTAAATATTATTATAATAGTCAAAGTTTATTTTATAAAGTATATATCTTGTTTTTTTGGTGATGCATGAGTTGCCCTGAAAATGATGTTGCTTTGGTCCAGGTATGGAACTCGTGATTAATGTATGGTAAGGTTATTTTAATATTAAATCTGTTTATACTTTTTGGATTCTTGGA
>JAQIXH010000790.1:0-11058 GCA_034700145.1 Panagrolaimus detritophagus | reverse complement strand
ATTTTGGGGATTTGTACATCGATTGATAGACCGATGAACAAACCGGATGCGGCATATGGCGGCTCCGAACCTCACAAATGAAGTTCGTAGCGACTCGATCAAAGCCACTGCACCACCGCAGCCACTTTAAAGACGACAACAAAAAGAAGAAGAAGAAAAAAGGATGAAAAAGAAAAGAAGAAATAAGATAGTGAAATATGCTGCATTTTTTAATGTTTTTTTATTTCAAACAAAAAAAAATGTTGTTTGTTTTAGTCAAAACTATTATTCTTCAGGAATTTTTTTCAACTTATTCACTTTTTTGTTTATGAATTTGATATATGTAACATAATTCGTTTCTTGGTCCATAGTAAAAACGAATAAAACTAGTAAAAGCCAACTGCATCAGCTTCTAATCTTCTGGATTCTAAAAAAAGGTAAACAAATCTGTTGATATCCGGGCTTCCACATTTTTTTTACAAAAAAATTGTGTTGACGTGGAAGGAATTAAGATTAAAAGAAGGAAAAAAAACAGACAATAAAAAATTATATTTTGGTCAAGGATTTTTGCTGTTGCATTGCCTTTTTTTTCTCTCAAACTTTTACTTGAACATTTTTTATGATCGAAAAAGAGTCGATTGGCATTCAAGGACATTAAAGCGAAAAAATTGTGGCTTAAAAATGTTTAAAATCTTAAAATAAAAGAGAAGCATATATACTGTAAAATGCAATACGTATTTATAGTTGTATCAAATAATCGAATAATCCTTTTTATTTACAATTCCAATGAAAGTCAACGCAAGTTTGTGGCAAAAAATCGAAGACAAAATCTTATAAAGTTTGTAAAAACATATTAAATTAATAATTATCACACAGTAAAAAAGAATACTTTGAAAATTTTTCCAATCTAATATCCGATGAAAGAAAAAAATATAGTACAGTACAAACTTTAAATGCTTGGCTATTTGTAACAAATTGATTTTTTAAAAAAGCTATGTGAAAAATGGATTAGCTTAATCTTAAAGTAAAGATAACCGGAAAATTGGGCATTCTTTTGCTTAGCACAAAAATAGTTATGTTAAACATTAAAAATTCAACATGTTCAACATCAAAATTAACGATTTTGGCAAAATGTTACTCAACCGGTGGACGTGTAGTGCGTTCGTGCCATAAATTTTTGTCACAAAAAAATTTGCTGTAGAAAATGGAATTTTTTACGTATATATATTTTTTTAAATTTGCATAAAAATTAGCCATTTTTTATATTCACTCATTGATAATTCATTTTGTTTTTTGTGATTGCAAGTTTGCTGCTGTTTATTCGTTTCAAAGATGTTTTTAACTCTTAAAACTTTATTTCAACTATGTTTTGTTATTATATTTTTATTGAAAGAAGGTTTTGTATTTGCAAATGATGAAAATCGTTATAAGTTTACAAATCTTGAACAATGCAAACGTTTTAAAACATTCTGGGTGCAAGGAGTTGCATGTAAGTTTCTTTATGTTTTTTACTTACATTCCTTTAAATTTTTAGTTTATTCATCGACAGAATTTTGGCAATTTCAAATTCAAACCGTACGTAGTTCCGGTGGCGGTGGCACTAATGGCAAATATATGTTTAATGGAAAAGAAACAAAAGATATACAGCCATTTGAACATTTGCTTTTCACATGCCACTGTTCAGACACACCAGATCCATATTTCTTTTTTCCAACATCTCTGAAAGTTGATGGTAGAAATGCATCAAATGGTATTGCTCTTTGTGTTCGCGAGTATGGTTGTAAAACATTCGAGTATGTTATGTTCCACTTTTTACCTGTTTTTTTTTATTTGTGGTAAAATATTTTTGATTTGCCCAATGTCGCAATTTCACCAGATTGTTATTGACTGAATGCTCTGAGGTTGACATCGGTGATGACGCTACCGAATGGCATCAATGCTTTTTACGAAATTGAAAAAAAAAAACTTGCTTCTTCGGGAGCAATTTTTGGGCCCCGTCAGTCGTTAGTTAAGTGAGCCACTGTAAAATTCAAATTTTTTAATTGTAATGAGAAATTTTACAAGCAAATTCCTGGTATTAATAATACAAAAGATGTCTATGATTTAATGGCATACAAATATTCAACAATTTTTCATCGAAATATTATGTCTGCAAATGATTTCTCTAATGAATCAACATTTACTTGTTTCGATGTTTATGGAAAACCAACTGTAAGTTAAATTTAAGTTTTAAGACTGCTTTTTTTTATTTAATGGAGGCGGACGTTTTGATCCAGTTTTACAATCTTAGATATTCGTGATTTTCAGGCGAACTGAGAATCTTTAAACGAAAATGCATCTTTTTTTGATAAAAACATTTAAAAAAAAGTCGTTTCAAGACTCTCAGTTTGCCTGAAAATCACGAATATCCAAGATTTTGAAAATGGATCAAAACGTCCGCCTCCTTTAAAAAGCTTTTTTCACTTTTTCACATCATTTATTTATTATTACTTATTTGTATTTTTCAGCGTACTTTTGATGGTGTTCCATCATGCCTTATTCAATATCTCTATAACTCTTCCAAAGGAGATGATTATGTTTTTAAATATTCTGGACCTTTGATTTATGGAAATTTGCAATATTTACCTGATAATTTCCTGCAAAGAAATGATGCTGCTGTTGAATATATAGGAAATAAGTCATTTTTTTATTTGCTTAATCCTTCTATATATAGCAAACTGGTAAGTCCTTAACCTTGGATGTAAAATATGTAATAAAATCTATATTTATTCTAGGATTCTCAATACTGTTACTTTCAAAGAAATGAAAAAACATTTTACAGTTATACTTGTGTTTGTCATGGATTTAAACAACATAATTGTCGGATTCCAAAAGATAAAAGAATATGTGCTTATGATATGTCAAATGGAAACAGAATTGTAACTTAAAATACTACTGAAGATGATATGAAAGATAAATGGTTTAAAGAACAATGTGAATTTTATTTTATTTCTGAATCCAAAGGAAATGTTAGCATTAGTATTCCAAATTCTGATCTTTTGTCGAATTTTTCTTCTAATGGAACATGTGATCATTATCAAGCAGAAGAATGGTGTTCAAAGATTGGAGCAAGAAAGAGCTATTATGAAACATTTAAAGCATGCTGCAATGCGACAGATTTTTGTAATAAAATGATGGTTCATAGATTGAAAAAAGAAAAAGGTGAAATGATGAATAGTACATTTACGGTGAGTTAATTTTTAGTTTTTATTTTTCGTCTAAATTTTTTTGAAAAAAAATATTTATGTATGTAATATTTTTAGTGTAAATATGCTGCAAAAGGAATTGCAATTTTAAATGGAACTTGTGAACTTTATTTGGATTTGATGACAAAGGATTTGGTTGTACTTAATCAATATGTTTTTCAAGAAATGAACAGGTTAGAATTTTATAGTACTCTATTGTGTTTTTTAATCTTTGTCACTTAAATTTTAAATATTCATCATTTTTTACGACTACGGAGTCGATTTTGCATCGACTTCGAATCTGGAGTCGGTGTCAATGATAAATAAAAAACCCAACGGTGTGTTGCGTTTTTTTATATCAACGAACCATTTTAATTTCAGTCCATGCAACTTTTGACATAATACTATGTAAATTTTTTTAGTTTAACAGCATCAAAGGAAAATTGTTCTTATGTTATTGGTACAATGCAAGTTAAAGATGATAAAAACTGTTCAACTCGACTTTATGATACACGTGGTACTGTACATTCTTTTTACAAATGCCATTGTTCCATGAAAAATTGTGATGCCGAAAATCAAGATATGGCTAAAGAAATGAACACTACAAAAATTGTAAGGTTTAATTGTTATTGCTACACATTTTTATACATCATCTTTTTAGCATAATCAATTTTATTGTCAAACAGTGAATTACAACGTTACCACTTCTGAATATAAAAAATTTCGAACACATGTATTGGAATCTGTTAAAAATGAAAATGGTGTGCTTTGTTTTATTGAAATATCAAAAATCAATGATACATACAGTATCAATGCCAAAGCTGTAAGTTACATATTTTAAATTTTAATCAACTTTTGACAGAATAAATTTCTAGATCCATGATAATTCTTCCATTCCAACTGTTTGCAAGAAACCTTTGTTTTCACCTCAATCAAGAAATTATACTGAACCAGAAAAAATGAAATGTTGTACGGCAATTTCACAACATCCTCAATCATCTTCATACTGTACAATTAAAATTATGCTTCGAAAATTAGAAAATCAAAATGAACAAAAGCGACTTATTGGCCAAGAAGGAAATCTTCAATGTGGAAAGAAAATGTGTTTCATTTCTGATGGATGTTTTGAAACACGGGAATTAACTGTGAAAAAGAAACACAAAATGATTGATGATGAAACGACTACAGTAAGTATTTTTTTATTTAAAAAAATACAAAATGTTTTATTTTAAGAATTCATTAGAATGTGTAGACCAAATTGAAGAAAAAGTTTTATCTGAAAGACAGACAATTTCAACACATTCAACAGCAGATTATGGATACGTGTGCAAATTAATGGAATCAAAAGATCGATGTATTGTAGTTCATCCACCAGAATCAAATTCAAAGCCATTAATTGTTTGTTGCTGCAATAATAATTATAAAATTTTATCAAAAGATGATGAAACTTTTCAATGTCCATCAAAATTGGAAGAACTTCCATCACAAATTGGAAAGAAAATTGGAAGCTTTAATTAAAATGTTTATACGTTTTTTGTTTCGTTCGTTTAATAAATTAGGATTTGTGCGTTGGATTTTATCAAAAACACAAATGATAGTGTTTGAAACTGATTTATGCACTTAAAAAACCATTGATGAATTGGACACTTTTGCATCACTATCAGCCACGATTTCATCATTATCATTATGTAATAAAGCGGAATTTATGCATTAGGGTTTATTAAAACAGATTTAACAGTATCTAGAATTTAGTAAAATGGGATTTATGTATTCGATTTATTTTAAATTGTTTTATGATCTAATTTTATGCTGATTTAAATAATGTACAAACCAATGACAATTTTAGTTAATGATAAAATGTAAATTAGAAGAAAACAATCAAAAGATTTATGAAGTTTAAGTTTTAAAAATCTTTTGTGGGTTACTGTAGTTCAAAAAAGCAAAATAAGACAATTTAAAAGTAACAAAATTTATAATAAATGCGAAAACGGTATTACAAATTTGTAAAAAATTGAGTAAAAGAAAAATAATGTTAAACAAAAACAATATTAATTTTTAAAAATTTTCGAGCTTCAACAAAATTTTTTTTAAAATTTCAGCGGTTTTAACAGAGCAAAGTTTTATTACAGAAATGTGTCCACCTCTTCTTGTAGCAATTTTTTGAAAAAAGGTCCTGGAAACAGCACTTTCAAAATTTGTCGGTGCTATAACTCCTGAAGCGAAAGTTGTGGAGGGGTCATATTGTAGGGTCAAATATACCTCCCACCCAAGCTCCTATTCCCCTCCCCCCTTAATCATTAGTTCATAGAGTCATTTGTTGGTTTCTAAAACTCAAATTGCACTTTTTTGGGGCACCCTGTAAATTTAAAATGAATATTTATTAAATGAAATTAAAAAAAGATACAAACCAAAAATAAAAAATTTTAGTTTTTCGGAAAAAATTTCCATAACAGTTTTTCCTACGATTGGTTCCTTTTCTGTGAATGCATTATAGATTTGAGTCTTTTGTACGCCTTAAAATACAACATAAATTATGTATGCTAAAAAATTCAGGAAGCGCAAAGCTTCAACTGAATTTTTTGTTTTGTTACAAAACTTTTGTAAATTTAAAACGAAAAGTTTTGAGGTTCATGTTTTGGCAAAATGTCAATGAAACGCAAGAAAGACACAATAATTTGATAAAAATGAAAATTTTTAAAAAAATGTTTGATGGTTTTGCATAAATTTGTGTAGAAACTAGTTTAAACTTAATAGTTTTTTTTTCATACTTTTTCGTTATATTCCGAATGGATGCTTATCAAATAGATTGTATTCGTACACTGCCAACTTTTTTGTGATTTTGATAGATTTTTTTTGGTTTACTGTATAAATTTACATTTCCAGTGATTAACTTATTAAATTTGCATAATGTTCACTTAATTTCTTGTTTAGTCATTGATTTGTCATTTTGTTTTTTGTGCTGCACGTTTGCAAACGCGTTTGCTCTCTCTCCAAAAATGTTTTTGATGAAGAAAATTTTATTTCATCTATGTGTACTATTGTTTTTGGTTGTTGAAGACTTTGTATCTGCAAACAAAAAACATGACGACATTTCTTTTCCATTGCTTGATGATTGCGAAAAGGCTCAAACAAATCAAATTCAAGGAATTGCATGTAGGTTTTTGCTTTTTACATATAACATTATAATTTCTTCCATTTTCAGTTTTTTCACCGACAGAATTTTGGCAATTACAACTTTACTGGAATAATATGAATTCAAATATTTGGTACAGCTATATGTTTCTTGGAAAAGAATCAACAGAGAAACAACCATTTGAAAATTTACTTTTAACCTGTCATTGCTCAAATACTAAAGAAAATTATTTCTTTTTTCCAGCATCTTTGAAACTTGATGGTAGAAATGTATCAAATGGTATTGCACTTTGTGTTCGACTTCATGATATGACATTTACGCAATAGTATGTTTTTTTCTTGTTAATCAATGAAATGGTTTCGAGTTTTAAAAGTGGCGATCCCCGATTTGTTCTCTTCTTGTCCCTATCATCTTTAGACCGATTTTCATTAAGCATTGAGATTTAAAGATCATTCATCCCGAGAGATTTTAGCTTTCCCCGTCCTCTTTTTTTAAAATTCTGTCATTGGCGGTGAAAAACGGGGAGGACCCGATTTTTTTCTAAATGAAACGACGACGCTAAACCCTTAGCCTAAAGGGGAAGGCGGAGAAGTCACTTCGTTGTTCGTAATTAAGTTTTTATTGCTTTTTTTGTGTTCCATTGAAATTATTTTAGTCCCACTGAATTCTTAAACTATTATGCTCCAATTCCTGGTATTAATAATTCAAAAGATGTCTATGATTTAATGGCATACAAATATGCAACAATTTTTCATCGAAATATAATGTCTGCAAATGATTTCTCTCATTATTTACACCCAACTATAACTTGTCATGACATTTATGGTAAAGTTGTCGTAAGTTTATATTCTTATTCTTAAAAATCAAGAATGGCTGTGAATCATGGGGAATGGGTATTTTCATAAACTACCTTCTCCCCCTGTACATAGCTAGTAAGAGACGGTAGATGTCAATCATCTAAAACATTATTTCGTTATTATTTACATCATTTTCTAGCGCATGTCTTACGGAATTCAATCGTGTGCAATTCAATATCTCTATAATTCTTCAAAAGCAGATGATTATGTTTTTAAATATTCTGGATCCTTGCTTTATGGAAATTTGGAATATTTACCTGATAATTTTTTTGATTATATGGGTACATTTGTTCAATACGTAAGAGAACGTATTGTAAGTTTAAAGTTTTGCACATCTTTTTAATATTTTTTATTTTTAGAAACCTTTATACTGTTTTTTTCATAAAATTGAAACAATGTATAGTTTTACTTGTGTTTGCCATCACGAAGAACAACAAGAAAACTGCAAGATACCTGAAAATAAAAGAATATGTGCTTTTGATATGACAAATTCTACTGAAAATGCAACTGCAGTAATGAAAGATATATGGTTTAAAGAACAATGTGAATTCTATTTTATTTCTGAATCTAAAGAAAATGTTAGCATTAGTATTCCAAATTTTGCATTGCTATTAAATTTTTCTTCTAATGGAACATGTGATCATTATCAAGCAGAAGAATGGTGTTCAAAGATTGGAGCAAGAAAGAGCTATTATGAAACGTTTAAAGCATGCTGCAATCAAACAGATTTTTGTAATAAAATGATGGTTCTTAAACTCAATGATATAAAAGGTGATATGATGAGAAGTCCATTTAGGGTGAGTTATTTATGGTTTTAATTTTGTTGAAATGATGGATAGAAGCCTAATTTCTTTGGCAAAGGCCTTGGTTCCTATAACTCCTCTTAGTGCACTATTCAGGGCCGGAATAAATGGTGGCAAGTGCTTGCTGCTTACGAAAAACCTAAGTGGTGTTGTATAACAAAGGACAAGGTCGTCCTTTTGGGTTGAGGTCTTTTGTTTTATATGTTTTTTATCTGTAAATAGTTCTGAAATGGGTTTATTATAAAGCTTAGACAATGATTGATGAACACAATAATACCAAATTTACTTTCATGTCTTCAATTTAAGACCCATAAATAACGACCTATATACTGTAATATTGCGAAAAGTTGTTTTTCCATGCTTCGGGGTTCGAGCGGACACTGTGTGCAGGGCCGCGGCCAAAATTCGGCCCTTGTCCAAATATTGAAATTAAATTTTGCAAAAAATGTGTTTCATTATAGTAACAAAATTTTTAGTGTAATTATGCTGCAAAAGGAATTGCAATTTTAAATGGGACTTGTGAATTATATTTGGATTTAATGACAAAGGATTTGGTTGTACTTAATCAATATGTTTTTCAAGAATTCAACAAGTAAGTTGTTTTACAGTATTACGTCATTAGTGTTGTCGGAGTCGACTTCGATTGATTGTTTTTTAGTCGAAGTCAATGAAAAACAATAAGCACAACACTGTTTATCGTGCCTTTTGTTTAAATCCGCTGTAACTTTCAGTTTTTTATATTAATTGTTTTTAGTATAACAGCATCAAAAGAAAATTGTTCTTATGTAATTGGTACAATACAAGTTGAAGATAATGAAAATTGTTCAACTCGACTTTATGATACACCTGGTACTGTACATTCTTTTTACAAATGCCATTGTTCTTTGAAGGATTGTGATGGTGAAAACAGTACGATGGCATTGGAAATGAAAAATACTTTTTTTGTAAGTGTTTTCAAAAACATTTGTTTTTTACATACCTGTTTTTAGCATAATGACTTTTACTGCCAAACTTTAACTTACAATATCACCGCTTCTGAATATAAAAAATTTGAAAGTCATGTTTTAAAATCAATTAAAAATGAACCTGGTGTGCTTTGTTTTATTGAAATATCAAAAATCAATGATACATACAGTATAAATGCCAAAGCTGTAAGTTACATATTTTAAATTTTAATCAAATTTTGACAGAATAAATTTCTAGATCAATGATAATTCTTCGATTCCAACTGTTTGCAAGAAATCTTTTTTTTCGCCTCAATTAGGAAGTTATACTGAACCAGAAAAAATGAAATGTTGTACGGCAATTTCTCAACATCCACAATCATCTTCATATTGTACAATTAAAATTATGCTTCAAAAATTGGAAAATCAAAATGAACAAAAGCGACTTATTGGCCAAGAAGGAAATCTTCAGTGTGGAAAGAAAATGTGTTTCATTTCTGATGGATGTTTTGAAACACGGGAATTAACTTTGCTAAGGAAACACAAAATAACTGATGAAAAGACTACAATAAGTATTTTTTTTATTTTTAAAAATACAAAATGTTCGTTTTTTAGAATTCATTAGAATGTGTAGACAAAATTGAAGAAAAAGTTTTATCTGAAAGACAGACAATTTCAACACATTCAACAGCAGATTATGGACATGTTTGTAAATTAATGGAATCAAGAGATCGATGTATCGTAGTTCATCCACCAGAATCAAATGCAAAGCCATTAATTGTTTGTTGCTGCAACAATAATTATAAAATTTTATCAAAAGATGACGAAACTTTTCAATGTCCATCAAAATTGGAAGAACTTCCATCACAAATTGGAAAGAAAATTGGAAGCTTTAATTGAAATGTAAATATATTTTTTTGTTGTTTATTAAATGTTAATGTAATAAAATAGGATTTATGCGTTAGGGTTTTTTAAAAACACAAGTGACAGTGTTTGAAATTGATTGAAGATAGGTCTTTGATGGGTTACTGTAGTTCAAAAAAGCAAAATAAGACAATTAAAAAGTAACAAAAATTTATAGAAAATATCAAATTTGAACAATTATTGCGTAAAACAAAGTCAAACAAAAAAAATATTAATTTTCAAAAGTTCTGCAGCTTCAATAAAATTCTTTTTTTAAATTTCATTTGGAGAAAATCCATCAAATTTCTTTCTAATTTCTTTTTTGATTCGATCTTTTCCATTTTTGAGAATAATTGCTAATAAAAATTCTACAGCTGATTTTCTTTCACCTTCAAATTACAGTAGGTAATGTACTACTTTAGTTTTGATTTATTTTTTTATTTATTCAAATATGTGCCACAGCAAAAAAACATTTTGACAAAAGAAATTTGCCATCTATTTTTGCAAAAAAATAGAAAAATAAACATTTTTTTTACTTTCTCAAGCTTTTTTTGAGCAAAACATTAAAAAACACACCTTTTTTGAAAATTGTCAAAAATATGAATCATTTATTGTTTAGACTTTTAAAAAAAATCGAAGAAAAAAAACGAAGAAAACGTACATTGCAAAAAGAAAGCAAAAACAACAGTTCTCTTTTTTTTGACTTTTTCATTTCTTTTAAAACTTTTCTAAAAAGCATTTTTTAATATTTTAAATATTTTTAACCGCCAATGAAAAACTTATGATATTTTTTTATCAAAAAACAATAAAAATTATGTGACATCAAAACTTAAAATATAATGTGTGTTTTGGAAATTTGAACCACACATTATTTATAAAAAAATATTGAATATGTTTTCACAACTCTTAAAAGTTTTTAAATTAAAATATTAAAATTATCATTTCCATTGGACATTAAATGGTAATTTATACCACATCCCTTTACTTGTTTCTAAAAAAACGTAAGATATTTCGAAAATCGATAAGATTTTTGTTGGTCAACAAAATTTTTAACCAAAAACGCTTAGTCACAAAAAAAAGCTAACGCATGGACGCACTAAAAAAAAACGAATGAGTCATCAGTTTTTAGTTTAAAAGTTTTTTTTTCTGACACGATGCACTATTTTCAAAAAATAGCATTTTTTTAGTTTTTGCAATTTTTAAAAAACGTTTTAT
>JAQIXH010000789.1:0-11067 GCA_034700145.1 Panagrolaimus detritophagus | reverse complement strand
AAACATTGCAAAGAGTTTTTGTGTATACAAACCTGTCATTTCAAGTTGTTTTTGGTTTTTGAACCATTTAACTTCCGGAGCTGGTTCACCACCAATTTTTACATTCCATTTTGCAGCTTGTCCAGCTTTAACTGTAAGACTTTTAAGGGCTCCATGATCCAACCACGCGGGAACAAATTTCGGTTTACAAATTGTTTTTTCACTTGGTTCACTTGGTTGACCGGGTCCAGCCTTATTCTTTGCTTTAACCCGAAACTGATATTCTTGTCCTTCTTTAAGGCCTTTTACAGTTGCATTTGGTGCTAAAATTTTTATGTATTATTTTGTTACAAAAAGTTTGAATTTACTTTTAGAAGTTGCAACTTGAACCCATTCTCGTGAATTTGGATCACGCATTTCAATTAAATATTCTTCAATTGGTGCACCACCATCTTTCATTGGTGGATCCCATTCCAATGAAATTTGATCAGCTTCAACATCTGTGATAACTGGACGTCCAGGTTTACCCGGTTCATCCCATGGGTCTTTGATAAGAACATATTGATCATTTGCTAATGGATCAGATTCACCTTCTTTGTTAACAGCTTTTACACGGAATTTATAATTTCCTTTATTTTTTAAGCCTTTAACTTTAAGTTGAGTTGTATTTCCATCAACTTTTCCAACGGGAATAAATTTGCCCTTTTCGTCAATATCTTGTGCTTCAATAATGTAATCAGTAATTGGTTCACCTCCGTCATCCTCTGGGGGCTGCCATGCAATTGTTGCTCCATCAGCACAAATATCATTAATTTCAAGGGGACCTTTTGGTGGACGTGGCTTGCTTACAACTGTAACTTTAGCAGTTGAATCAGCTCCACCGCTTGGATTTTTTAAATTAATTGAATATTGACCAGAATCTCCCCGTTCAGCATTTTCGATCTACAAATATTACACATTTGAAAAAGTTTTTTATTTTCAAAAACGTACTTTTAAAATTGTCTTTTTACGTTCTGTTGTCATTTTAACTCTTCCACCTTTCAATGGTTTACCGTTAACTGTCCAAGTTACGGTAGGCAATGGTTCACCAGTAAATGGTACTTCATATTTAATTGTTTCACCGACTCTAAGACGTAAATCTTTAATACCTCCTGCAGTAAATGCAGGTGGCTCGGGTTTTGCTTTAATTTTGAACGCTCTTCCATGATCACATGGATCACCAGGACCAGCTTTATTGACAGCTTTGACACGATAATAATATTCTTTGTCTTCAACGACTTTGTCATCAATAAGTTTATGAACGCCATCACCTTCAGATGGAACTGTACCAACTGTATTCCAATCTTTTTCTGATTTTTCACGTCTTTCAACAATATAACTTTCAATTGGTGCTCCTCCATCATCCTCTGGGGGCTTCCATTGAAGGGTTAAACTATCTTTGCTAATATCAGCAGCTTCCATATTACGAGGCTTGCCAGGGGTATCTGAAAATAGTTGATTAATAAAATGATTTTTGTTAAAAGTGAAACTAACTGTAAGGATTTTTTGCTAAAATTGTTTCACCAGTAAGTGGATCAGAAACTCCAACGTCGTTGAAAGCCTTAACACGGAATTTATATTCACCATGTTCTTTGAGATCTTTGACAAAGAAATCAGCGGTTTTAGTTTCGCCAATTTTTACCCAATTTCCACTTCGTCCTTCTTGCATTTCAACAATATATCCGCGAGTTGGAGAAGCTTCATCTGCATCTGCTGGTTTCCATTTAAGTTCACAATTTTCTGAGGTAACATTTTTGGTTTCAAGTGGACCCTTTGGAACTTTTGGTTTATCATGAACAAATAGTTCAAATGGTGCAAGAGCTGTACCACCAGAATTTCCCAATTCTAATGCCCATTTACCAGTGTCACCACGTTCAGGATTTTTAAAAATAATTTCTGCCACATCATCTTTGACAACAACTTCAATTAAATCTTTCATTTGTTCCAAATCAACGGGCTTTCCATTTCGAAGAATAATGGGCTTAGGATTTCCTCGTTTTGTGCCTTTAACTTGATAGGGCACAACAATCTTTTGTGGCTTTCCTGCATCACATTCAATCTTCTTTGCTTTCCAATCCAAAACTGGTTTTTTCTCTGCTTCAAGTACAGCAACATTACATGAGCCAAGTAGCCCAGCAACATCAATTTCATACTTGTCAGCTTCATTCAATTCCATCCGTGAAATTTTCATCCAATGCACACCAGCGCGTGATTGAGTTTCAAATTTCCCGCCAGGCATGGATGAAATAAGTTTACCATTTCTGTACCAAGTTCCAGGAGTTTTTGTATCTTTTGTTTCACAACGAAGTTCAGCGTCATCTCTTTCAATAACTTCCAAATCTTTAAGTTTAACAATAAATTTATTGAGTGGTTCAACGATAAGTTGGGCCATTGTTTTATCATCTTTTGTTGTACATCGATATTCACCATGATCTTCAATTTTTGCATTTGTAATTATTAAACGACGTTTACGACCAGAATATTCTTCAGAATATCGAACGCCATCAATTGTAATTTTTGCACCATCATGCCACCATTCAACTTGTGCTTCTCGATCATTTACATCACATTCTAATGCCGCATCTTCTTTTTCATTAACACGTTGAGATTTTAATGGAATAACAAACGTTTCACGGGGTTCTTCAACATATACTGAACATTTACTAAATACTTCATCATTAATTTTTGCCATCCATTCTCCATGATCTTCTTCTTCAACAACTTTAATAGTAATTGTAAATCGACCAATTGAATCTTTATCAATAACAAATCTTGGATCTTCTGCATCAATAGGTTTTCCACGTCGATACCAAACTAATGGTGCTCGTCCACTATTTACTTTACAACTGAGTACACCTTGTTTGGTACGATAAATTTCTTGTGTATTTGGTAATGGATTTAAAAAAGTATATTTCATTGGTGGCTCTAAAAAATTATTTAATTACATAAAAGCAACTACGGTAATCGTCTCTTTTAAAAAGATTAAATTTCAAAAAATATACTTTTTCGTTTTAAATTTAACAGTAATTTTTCGATAATTAACATAAGCTTTTTAAAAATCAATAAAACTATTCTGATAACTTTTAACATTGAAGTAATTTTATGAAAAAAATTTACCTTCAATTGTTAAATTGCAATCTGTTGGTACTGCATTTGCATGACATGTATATTTGCCGCTGTCATCAACTTCTGGGTTATTAATTAATAGAGTACATTTTGCTTTTTCAATAATAATTTTATATTTTAAACCACCAGAAAAAATTTCTTTTTTATCTTTAAACCATCGAATTTTTGCATTTGGACGTGAATATACGCATTCAAGCTTTGCAACCTTATGAACTTGTTGTTGAAATGTTGCAGTTTCGGGTAATGGTTCATCCCATTTTTCAACACGCTTTCCAGGGAATAATGATTGCCGCCGATCATCAGGCTTTTGTTCAGGTTCTGCTTGACTGCCGCGTTGGCCACTATAAATATTAATTTTTTTTGATTTTGCAATAATCATTGATAAAAAATATGAAATACCCTTTTTTCAAAAGTGTCCTAAAATCTAAGCCTTGTTCTGCAGTAACTAATAATTTAACTTCAACTGAATCGGAACCATGCTCATTTTGAACGTTCAACGTGTAGCCGCCATCGTCGGTCGTTCTGGATTTTGTAATAATTAATGAAATTTGATTTGTTTCCCCATCAGTTAAGCATCTAACTCTGCCGCCTATTTGTAAATCTCGATTATTCTTTTTCCATGTAAATGTTGGAGCAGGATCTCCTTCAATTTTGCATTTAAGTACAGCTGTTTCGCCTATAATTAAATTAAAATTTGTAAAAAATAATAAATATTTAAGAAATATATTTTAATACCGTCAACAACTGTAACATTTTCAGGAATTTCAACGATTCTTGCCGGGGTACCAGCGCCGCCAGCTGGTTTTAAAGGTGTTGTAGGTTTATCAAGGACTTCAGCAATAGATTCTCGCCGCATATCTACGCTGCTTCGCCTCTATAAAATTTCTTTTTAAATTATGTCAAAAATATATACAAACGCCACAAAACAGAGGATCTTTTGAATTTTGTGGCATAAAATGTTAGTAAAAAGAATTTAAATTTTTGATAAGACATAGTAAATAAATATTTGTTTTACAAAGGGAAGGGAGAAAGACAAAGATATGGAATTGAATGTTTAAAAAAATACTATTAACAAGGACATAGACGTTTATTCCAAAAGGATTATCAACAACAAAAAAAATTGATGATGATAATCACTTTTAAAATAATATCTTATGATACCCTATTAAATGAAACGGATCCTCTTTGGGAAGTTTGTTGTTGAACCGTTACAATTGAATCACGACGTTCACCACGTTCAATTCCGGCCATTTCTTGTTTTTGAACTTGTTCTAACCGGGTTGAACCTCTTCGTTGAAAATCTGAATCAAGTGTCCCTCGTCGACTCTGTAATTCGGGAGTCTTTGTGCCAGGTTCCTCAGCAGGTGGCTTCTTCTTTTCCACTTTTTTTAGCTGAACATTAAATGGTGATGATGATGCAGATGGAGCCGCCGGAACAGATTTCTTTTGACCAACTTGTTGACCGCGTAATTTATCTACCGCACTCATGGGTGTTGATTTCCGCAGTCCACCTGGTCCTGGAGTTGTTTTTTCTTTATCTGCCGGTGTCGGCTAAAGTAATAAAAAAAAGTTGATTAAAAAATAAAAAAAATAAATAATTTACAAAAAAAAACAATAATAACCCCTTTTTTGTATGTGTGTGCAAATGACGAGTTATAATAATAAGAATATTAAACAATAGGGATATACAAAATAAGCCAAACATCAAAATCAAAAATAATAAAATATGTGCAATTAAAAATCATTCATTTCATAAATGTGTAACAATAATGGGAATTGGAAAAATAATTGTGTGACAATGAACATAGGGATAGAGAAGATGCAAATATAAACAAAGGGATAAAAAGATAAAGAAAAGTTAGTAAAAGTATATATTTCTTTAAAATAAAAGAAAATAATAATGTGTGAGAGTGCAAACTTACTCTTCCAGAATCATCAACTTCACCACTTCCGCCACTAACTTTTCGAAGTGGTACAGAAATGCCATTCTCCTATAAAAATGGGTTATTCAAAAGGGTGTGTGGGGGGAAAAAAGTGGTGTGCAAAAAAATGGAACAAAATTGAATGGTTGTATGGTGGTAAGTATGGTACAAAAAATGTTTCAAAACAGTTCAAACACATATTTTTAAAAACCCCAAAATATTTTTTATAATAACAAACAACACACATTTAATGGCGGCTTTGCCCCTGTTGAACCAAATTTTGAACCCGTATTTTTTAATGAAGTTTCTGCATTTGTTGCCGCGGTTTTTGCTCCCGTTGTGGATGCAGAAGCTGCATCACCACCACCACCATCATCCGGATTTGGCTTGGGCTTTTTTACCAAAATCTTCTTCTTAACAACTTTCTTTTCTTCACCATTTTCACCCGTTGCAGGTCGCTGAAAATATTTTAAAGCTTTGATTAGAATAAATAAGCAAAAGCACATTGAAACGAACATTAACTCGTTTAAGACCTGCTAATGCTGTTGCTGCTGGTGTTGCTGCTGATGATGAAAGGATTGATGAACGTGATGAAGAAGACATTAAATCAAAATGTGTAGAATTTTCGGCTTCGTCGGCAATTCCAATAGACGCCGAACGACTGCCGATATCGCCTACACTCGACGAAAACTAAAAGAAAAAAGCATCGGATTTGAACAATAAACTTTACACAAAAAATAAATAAATAAATATAAACGTAACATTTGACAGTTTAAAAAAAAGAAAATAATAAAAACGTAACAATTGTAAACGATAGAAAAACTCACACAGAAAAAATAACAGCAAATTTAGTAGAAAAACTTCAAATTTGTTATTGTTAGTATTTTGAAAACATTCCCTGGGGAGATAAAGATTTGTGATAAGTTATATTGTTAACCTCTTCTTTCGATTTATTGGCATCTTTTTGTCCCACTTGACGAGGTTGTCGAAAAGGTTTTGAAAAAGATGGAAGTTCAGAAATTGATTCTGTAATTTCATCTTCATCTTCTGATTCAACACGTCCACCTGAAAGCTTAATAAGCTCTCGGCGACGATCTTCTGGAATTTTTAGCCCAGAATCTGGTGTTTCTTCTTCTTCACCCTAAAGTGATTGGGGGTTAAATGAAAATTGATAAGTTAGTTGATATAAAAAAATAATTTGGGTGATAGAATTTGAAAAAATATTCATATTTCTATTTTTTTCAATAAAAATAAATCAACACAAAAGAACGTTGTTGTTTGTACGGAATCAAAAACTGAGATATATGTGGAATAAATGTGTTCCCAGAAAAAAAAGCCTGGAAAAAAATGTGAAAGGTATAAAAAAACTCTTCAAATAAAAAGAAGAATAGAAAAAATATATAAAAACAAAGTTTATATAAAAATTGAATAAAAAATACAAAATCAAAAATAAAATAATAATAAAAGTCAGAACCTATTTTTTACAAAAATTTTTTTAATCTACGTGAAAAACTGAAACCTAAATGAAATTGTTTCAAAATGAGGAAAACTTCATAACTCTTTTTTTCTTTGTCAAAACTCTCTCTCGCATACTACTTTTTCTCTGATATACACACTCTAAGCGTGGGATTTATTTTACTTGTAAAAAAATTTAACAAAAAATATAAGATGAATTGAAGAAGAACGAGCATTTCTTTTACTTTAAAGAGAGACACCAGAACTCACGCATATCCTCTAAAAAAATCTTTGTTAGTTAATTGTTGGTTTAGTAGAATTGCCTTCAAGAATAGCTTTTTTTATCCCCGGAAGGACGAACAAAACTCGAAGATGATCCTTGTCGAGACAGAGGCGACACTCCGCGCAACAATCAGCAAGCAAGCAAAAGCAGCAGTAGAAAAAAAGAGCTCAAGAACGGAACACTTCTTGACTTGCATCCTCGTATATCCCTTCAGATATTATTTTTACAGAAAGAAAATAAAGACTTAAAGTTATTTTTTTTCTTCATTTACTGTTTTTATCTAGGTCTTTTTTTCTTTTCTCTTTCTTTTGCTAATATAAATTTAAGGGTTTCTGTTAAGTTGTAAGTTATGTGCGCCCCCTCAATTTGTAAAAGCTTTGACAAGTACAATATACTTCAATCAGTTCAACAATGAAAAAAGTGTCTTTCAATTGTTTATATATATATTAGTAAGTTAGTCTCCCCCTCCATTAAGTGGTAAAAAAAAAGTTGCAGGTTACAATTGTATCCGAAAAAAAAGAAAGATAATAAACAACCTTAAGGGATAAATTTGAAGGTTAAGATTAATGTTTTTGAACTTTGAAAAGAAGAAAAACCCCGTTTGTTTTGTCCTTAAAATTTAAAAAAGACAAACGGGCAAAAGCAAAGGTTACAAAAAGTAGCTTTAAAAATAGGATAAAAAATAATGCAAATTAAGGTTGTAATCCAAAAATAAATAATGATTACAAATTTTGCATAAAATGCGATAAAAAAAAATGCAAAAACCATTGTTTGTGCTAATAGCATTTTTTTCACAATAAAATAAAGTAAAAAAAGACAACAGTTTTTGCACAACTTTTTAAAGAGAGATAAGTGGGAGTGATGCAAAAAAAAGAAAAAGAGAAAGTTTTTAAAACAAAACTTTGCTTTTTAAACTAAAACTGATAGAAAAAATATTTCTTTTGTAAAAACAAAAGAAAAGAACAAAGGGAAAGTCTCAATCAATCAACAAAAAAAAGAGATGAGAGAAGTGGAGTTATTATAAATTCGTACCGAAGATTTTCGACTAGGAAAAAGCCTTTCAATTTCAGGTGTTGACGGGCGACTATTTACAGGGGTATCAAAATCAATAATACCACCAAGAATATTACGCTTTGCATTACCTGTTGGAAGTGATGCAATAACATAATTATGAATGTGTGAAAATTTTGAAGATTTTGTTGAAATAATTGATATATCAGATTCTGATGAAGAACGAGAATTTTGAATTGAATTTACAGGAGAAAATTGAATTTTTGGAATATTTGTAAAGCTATCATTCCCTGGAATATAATCTCCGATGGGGGTTTCATTATTATCTGATTCACCACCTTCGGCATTAAACTCTTCCATCTTCAGCAATAAATTATATTAAATAAAAAAAGATCTTTCTACAAGAAAAAAAATAATACTTGACAATGCACACTTAAGACTGTGTTTCCTTAAAAAAACAGTTAAAAGGAAATGCAAAAAAAACATAATAATAAAAGTGTGAAAAAAAGATGCAATTTGACACTGTACAAACTTTTAACGCTTTTGTATTGAATTTTGAAAGTCATAAAAAAATGGAAAGAAAAAAAAATAGCAATTGGTAAAAATAATTGAAATTTTACCTCTTCTGGAGGTTCTGGAGTTGTCGCTGCTGCTGCAGATTTTAATCCAGCATTAGAAGCTCGGGAAGTCTGAAAAAGAAAAAGAATAAACAAAAAATGTTTTATGATTTTTTTGGAGAAAAAAGAATTTTTTTACTCTGTCTGCACCAGCTTTTTGCTTTTCTGGCACTGTATTTTCATCAATTGTAACAGATTTTCGTTTTGTTGCTTCATCCTTTCGAGAAACTTCAAGAGATTCTTTTCGAGACGACATTGATTCCTTCTTTTCTTCTTCAAACTTTTCTTCGTCTTTTTCTTCTTCTAAAATTTAAAAAAATTTTTTTTTGATTATTATATTTGATAATTACTAACCGAAGAATTTAACAACAGCCGAAGTTTGAGTATTACCGTAATCACTTGTTGCTTCACATTTATATAAGCCTGCTTTATCTTTGCTCATACGAGAAATAGAAAGTCGAGCAACTTTTCCATCAAATGTTGAGGAATATTCACTTCGGCTTTGAATAATTTGGTTATCTCTATAAATTGTCTAAATTAAAGATATCCTTTAAAAGCCTTTTCAAAATGGGAGAAAATAAGGTTAAAAAAACAAATGAAAATAAAAATAATATAAAATTTTTTTTAATTCTCCTGTTTGTGTTTGTCGACAATCAAAAATTCCTCAATATCCCAAATAAATAAATGTTAATCAATGAAGAAAAAAAAAAAGAAAATTAAAGTGATTGGAAGCTAACAAGGAACAGCTGCTTTTTTTGTGTTTTACTTGTTTAAGGAATTTCTTTTTTTTAAATTCCGGAATAGGAGTGTTTTCTTTTAAAAAGACAACAAATGAATTTTGTTTCTGTTCTGAAAATAAATTAAAACATACTTGAACCAATTAATTTTTGTGGAAGTATGACATTGTAGTTCACATTGTAAAACTACCGTTTCACCAGAAGAAGCAACCTAAAAAAATTTTGTAAATTTTATTTATTTTGCATTGTTTATTTGTTTATTATATGTATTGATTATTGTCATAACATTTTTGAAATTATATCTATTTTGTTTCATAAAAAGATATTTATCTTAAAAATGCATATTGAACTTTTTTTGCTTTTTCTCCTTTTTTTTAAATGCAATAAACTACCGCCTGTTGGCACCCAATATATATTTTTTTTCTTATTGTAACATATCGCTTTTTGTTTCCTTCTTCAACATATTTTTTTTTCTTCTTCTCACTTTTTCGGCCTACGCATCCAGGTAGAAGAAAAAATATCGTGGCCGCTGGCAAAAAAAATGCAATATTGAAAAAAGGGGTAAAAAACAAGCAAAAAAAGTTTCCAAAAGTTTTTTTGGCAGGTGGCATTTGACGATTTTCCCCTTTTCTCACTTATTTTTTCTTCTTCTTCCCCAAGCAACAAAAATGTGGGGGTGGGGTTAAAAGTTTTGGTAATTAAAATTAAAATTGCGCATGTTTGTCGGTGAAATGTCTTTGATCTCAATTCGAGATCCTTAAACAAACAAAAAAAGAAAGAAAAAAATGTGGTTTTAAATATGCAATCGATTAAAGAAAGCTATTTTGTAAAAACTTTCTCAAAAAAATTTGCATAAATAAATCTTATTTTTACAGATTTTTATTAATCGCCTTCTTTTCACAAAAAATAAAAAATCATTTTTTAAACTTAAAAACTAGGCGATTGTTTTTTCAAGAAATCTGCACCCCATCAAAAAAAATGTGCACACATTTTTTTAAAGAAGTAAAAAAAACATTAATAGAAAATTGTTTTCTTTTCCAAGAAATAAAAAAAATGTGCTAGAAAAAAAACATCTCATTTACCTTTGATTTCAAAGGCTCCATAATAACTGGAGTTCTTTTAAATTCATTGTCTGTGGCAGCAGTTTTGGCGGCAGCTCCTCCACCAACAGCTGGAGATTTGCTACGACTTCGGCCTCGTTTTGGTGCAGGCGGTAATCCAGCATCACTTTTACGCTTTTCTGTTGTGGTTGCTAAAAAATAATTTATATATTTAAAGAATAAATAAAAGCAAAAAAGATACTGGTTTCAGTTTCCATTTTTTCAGTTTTTGATGTTGCCGTTTTTCTTGATGCCGCTGAATCAACTTGAAGAGTGCTACTACTTTGAACTTCTTGAGTTGGAGTTGAAGTTCGAGAACGAACAGATTTTCTTGGGGATCCTTCTCGTGATTTCCGCTTTGATGGCGTACCTTCACGATGCCGCTTTGAAGGAGTTTCTGGACGTGATGAAGGTGTTCGAGGACGTGGAGATTTTCGTCCAACTGATGGACTTCTCCTTCCTTCGGGTGGTGCTTCTTCTTGTTGAAAATTAAGGGAAAGATTTGCATTCGTTTCACCTTGCTCATTTTTAATATTACATCTATATTGCCCTGCATCACCTGCTGATGGCTTCTAAATATTTTTATGCAATATTAAAATATTTTTAAAGATGACAAACTCGAATTTCAAGTTGACAAAGATAAACATTGTCACCAAGATCAGTAAAAACATCTTTGAAATTTCCGCCGCCAAGTGGAATTCCATCTTTTGACCATTTAGCTGTTGGTCGACTTGTGCTTTTTACTTTACATTCCATAAGAATAAGTGCGCCGCCTTCTTTAGGAATAATTCGAGGTTT
>JAQIXH010000788.1:0-11074 GCA_034700145.1 Panagrolaimus detritophagus | reverse complement strand
TAGCAAAAGAAGCTAAACTCGTTGTTTAACAATCGATTGTTTTTGTTTTATAATAAATTATTATATAAAATATTCTGAAGTATGACACATGAAAATTATAGCGTGAAAAACAAAAAAACGAGTTTAAACTCTGTTGTTTGACATTTTTATTTGTTTTAAAATACAGATTTTTGAAAAAAACTTTTTTTGACTTTACAAAATACTTCTTTTTACTTCAAGAAAAAAGTTCTTCAAAAAGTAGATTTGTAAAACTATTGTCTATCAAAACGAAAAACATTCTATTCTTTTAGTGTGAAAAAAAGTTTTTAATTAAGAAAGTAAAAAGTGTACATAAAAATTTTAGCTTGCGGGTTCAATGGCCATGATGGGGTCAAAGGTAACGACCCCAACTGTAGCGACAAAAAAAACGTAAACGTTAAAAAACAACATATTTATTATTTAAAAAATGAAACAAACAAACTTAATTATATAACATCAGATTTAAATCTCTTAAAGACATCTTCACCAAATGGACCAAAAATTTGTTTAAAATATTCCAAAGTTCTTTCTTCCATCAATGGAGATTTAATATATTCAAAAAAAGCTTCAAAAAGTGCATCACCAAGTTTTGTTGTATCATGCTTTCGAAGACTATCAATAAATTCTTAATTTTCAATAAAATCTTTAATTCTTTTTAAATATTGAAAAAGATACATAAATTTCTACAACTTCAGGACCAAAAAGTTTGAAACAAAAGATGATTGCAATGAGAGTAGCAGGAGATGTTTCTGAATGTTGAAAATTCAGTGAAAGAATATTGAGTGTACGATTGTTGAGCAAATGGAAGATCATGTTTTCTAAAATAGATAGGATTATATTAAGAAAAAACGGTCAAAAATAATATACTTAAAAATTTTAAACAAAATTTTTGCTGACATTTTCCTTAAAGTACATGAATTATCTCTTTGAAGATTTTGTGGAAGGAAAAGCAGGCATGAAATAACTCTGAAGGAAGCAAAAACATGGAGCTGCAAAGGTAACTCATAAATTAAAACCTTCCTCAAAACTTTTTTAAGACGCACTAAAGCTGTCAGTCAAAAAGTCGCGGCACACAAAATGTAAATTTTTAAAAAAACTTTAATTTTTCTCCAAATGAATATATGGACTTGCTAATAAACAATCAACAATTAGTAATAAAAAACTTAAAACACCAAGACATTGTTGTGCAATATTTGCTTTAATACTATTTCCAACAAAGCTAAGAATTCTTGAAAGTAAAAATTGAATAATTGGATCATTTTAAAGAATTTTCATTGCTCTCTAAAAAGACGTAAGTTTCACTTTTTTTAATTTCATAAAAAATAAACTCACATTCTTTTTATTTATATCATCATCAGCAACCTTAATTTCTTTAAATAATTGTTGCACTTTAACCGATAAGGGATGAATACCTTTTGTTCAAACAAGACAAGTTCCAAGTTTTGGCTTTGCTTTTCAAGCTTCTTCAAAGAATTCCAATGGTTCTTTTTAAAATCAAATTCTAATTCATGAAAAGATGGAACAGAATTTTGTCGTTCTTCAAATGTTTTCGGTTCTTCATCTTCTATAAAAAGTCAATGAGATTGAATTTTGGCATCACGAAAAGCTTTAGTATTCAAATTTGAAAAAGCAAAATGCACAATTGGTTTAATTAAACAATTTACATCTTTTTGTGTTTTCTTGAAAGTTGAAGATATCTAAAAACATTGTGTTTATCGATGTTATGGAATATACTTGTGTTAAACAGGAAATTGTTGTAGCAAGAAAAAAAAATCTGCTTTTTGGAGTAAAAAGAAGTAATTTTTGGAGTAAAATAAATGGTATCCTAGATTTTAAACTGTGAAAAAATGTTACGAAAGAACTTTGCATGAATTGTATGAATGTCAAATTAAAAGTTGATCTTAAATTTATTTTGTTCAACAAACGTGAAACATTAAAAAAAAAAATACTTAACAAAATACAATTAACTTTATAATTACGAAAAATGTGTTTAAACACAGGTACGAATGATCATGATAAACTGATAGCAACGTTTTGTAGTAAAACTTTAAATTTTAAGACATAAGAGAGAAAAAAAATTAAAAAAAAGCACATTTTCAAAAAGTTATTTCTTTCTGAGTTTAAACAATCGATAAAATCAAAAGAAAAAGTGAAAAGAGTACATTAATTTATAAAAGTGTCCTTGAAATGTTAATTTTTAGCTGGTGTTTTAATGCTTTTTTTTATGTTTTTTTTTTCTCAAAAAAGTGTAAAGAAAAAAATCATTGAATCAAAGTGAAAAATTTTTTGAGAAAGGTTGAAAAAAAGAAGTGAAAACCAAAACCCTTTTTTAGATGCTGCCAAAGAAGGAATTGTTGCTGCCATGGAAAAAGAAAGCATCTTCGGCATGAATATTTGGAGGACAGAAAAGCGCAAACGTCGTGTGTGGTCTTTTCAAAATCGACATGGCATTTTCCTGGGGAAAAAAAGAAAGGTATAAAATTTATTTTCATTGAAATTTTAACAAAAAAAAGATAAAATTAAGCATTTTAGATTGAATTAAATAAAGCATGACACAAGTTAAATGAACAAAGCCTTTTCCAGTTGATTGGAAAAACTTAACACTCCATTTAAATGTTAAAAGGATAATTGTGCATTCAACAGTTACTTAATCAACTTTAAATTAAAAATTGCAGCATCTTTACTTCTTTGTTCATTAATAATTGATTTAACAGAAGAAGAAGAAGTAATTTAAACTTGAAACACACTTGCAAATTAAAAACGGATCCTCCAATATTTGGCTGATAAACCTTTAATCAATAACAGCTTATTTATTGGATATATATATATCAAAAGGATTATTATTAAAAAAAAGTTACATTTTTTATAGAGAAGAAAAAGCTGTTCACAAACATGTGAAATATATAATCAGAGAAAATAGAATCACAAAAATGAAAATGGCTTAATTGAATTATGTAAATGTAGAAAAATTTTATGGTGATTTTTGTTAAATTTTTGGATTTTTTGTTACATATTAATGGAAAATCTTAAAAGTCGAACATAATCAGATCTGGAAATTTTTCGTAAAACTTAAAACTTAGCAAATGCAAGCCCTAACACTTGTTAATTCCAGTATATCCGTGCATATCTTTTAGTGTGGGATCAAGTTACGAACAAATAAGAACTGGCTGCCGCTTAACCGAATTACCATCCATGAAATTTGTTTTACCCTCGAATCCATCGAGCATCCGACATGGACGCATCCAGGAAGCCAGCTGGACTAAATCTGGGATCTTCCGGCATGTCTCCAACTACCCTAAACACACTCTGCAATTGGGTTGGCATATGTATCTTTTGCAAATATAAATTTATAAATATTATTTTTTGAGGTTTGAGAATATAACTTTAAATGGCTATAAAACGGATGCTTCAACATTTGATGTTTTTTTTTGGGGTGAGAAATATTTGAATGGTACATTAATGATGGATCTATTATTTTTGTGGTATTTTTGTGTATAAACTTTGTGCATTTGGTTTTACAATAGTGATTTATTTATATATGTGTCTTTTATATTCTTTTGATAGAAACAAGAATCACAAACATTAATATGAATTAATTTATTTAAGCGGAAAATTTGATGGTGATTTTCGTTAAATTTTTGGAATGTTTGTTAAATATTAATGCAAAATCTTGAAGGGTAAGCATAATAAGATCTGGAAATTATACATATGTATTTTTTATATTTCTTTTTTGCAGTAAATAATCTCTATTGAGAACATAATTATTAATGCTTATAAAACGGATGCTTCAACATTTGATGTTTTTTTTGTGGTAAGAAATATTTGAATGGTACATTTATGATGGATATATTATTTTTGTGGTATTTTTGTGTACGAATTTTATGCATTTGGTTTTACAATAATTTATTCTTTAATAAACATTACCAGTTATCACAAATATTTTTAGCAGTAAAGATGCCAATCTACTTATCCTTAAATTATGCATCATTGATATTTGCATTTCAAGAAAGATGATCAATCAAGTCAAAGGATTTATTTTTTCTTCAATTAAAAGAACATCAATTTTTTGCACAACTTTGTAACATGTTTTATATTAAACAAAAAATAGAAATCATATTTTCTTTCTACATGGTTCGTTATACATTTACTTGATAAAAAAAATATATTTATACAACATTTCAGAACAAAAAAAGTTTTACACGACAGAAAAGGAATAATTTATTGCAAGAAAATAAAAACACTCATCCCATATTTAACGATAAAAAATATGTTGCAGTCTTTAGTATAAAAGTATTGAACTATCAAAGTGGAATAAATCCTTTTTTATTAAACTACTAGTGCTTACTATTTTTATTTTTCTTTGTTCGTTGCATCTGAGGAAATTTTTTTAACAGCAAAGATCTTAAACAAAAGTAAAGTAAGAACTTTTTTAAACGATGTAATAATACTAATTTATCCAGCAGTTGTAAAAATTGATTGTTCTTAAATATATGTCGCAAATTTGTTGCCGTCATTGTGATCACGTTTTTGAACATTACTAATTTTGCACTGTAAGTAAAAATCAACAAATATAATCTTATATTTACACATAATAATTTTCAGACTGCAGTTTGTTGCCAAAAATGCCATCATTCAATCCATGGATAAAAGCTTAAAATGAACTATTACAACAAAAAAAAAACTTTATTTTTACATTTGATATAATTTTTGGTTTTATTTTATCTACCGATTTTTAAATAAAGTTTTTTTTAAGTTATATTACACTCGGTATCAAAGATACAAGAAAGTAATTGTATATTTTTAAGCAAATTTTTTATGGAAAATGTTTAAATGTACTTAAACAATAAAAAAAATCTTTTTCCACAGTCTTTGCATTAAAATGGAGGCAGTGTTTATATTTTTCTTGAACTGTTAATGTTGTTTATCTAATTAAAAAGAATTACATCTAATTCATGTTTTAGTTTTTTTAACTGTTAATGTTGTTTACTGAATTTTAAAAACGTCCTTCAAATGTTAATTTTTAATGCCTTTTTCAAAAAAATAAAAATTCATTAAATCAAATGGGAAAAAGAAAGGTTGAAAATTTTTAGACGTGGCCGAAGAAGGCATTGTTGCTGCCATGGAAAAAGACATACATAGTGGTCTTTTTTCAAGGTTTGACATCCTTCAATTTTTTTCGTTTTCCTGAAAAAAAAGGTAAAAAAAAATTATTTTCAATGAAATTTTAACAAAATAAAGGGGAAATTAAGCATTTTAGATTGATTTAATATTGCATAATACAAGATATAAATGAACAAGACCTTTTCCAGTTGATTTCAAAAATGTTAACACCTTAATTGAATGTTAAAAGGGTAATTCCGCATTCAACGTTTGCTGCATCAACTTTAAATTAAAAATTGCAGCAACTTTACTTCTGTGTTCATTAATAATTGATTTAACAGAAGCAACATAAGATTTGAAATATACTTACAAAGCTTAAAGAACCAAACTTAAAAACGGATCCTCTAATATTTGGCTGATAAACCTTTGATCAAAAATGGCTTCATTTATTGGATATATAAAAGTATCGTAAGGTATCATCACGAAACAAAATTTACAAAGCTTACATATTTTTTATAGAAGAAAAAGCTGTTCACAAAACCAAGAAATTTATAATTAAAGAAAATAGAATCACAAACAATGATATGGATAAATTCGCTTGTTTGTGTTGAATAATTGGAAATATTTGAATGGTACATTAAAGATGGATCTATTATTTTTGTGGTATTTTTGTGTACAAACTTTAAGCATTTGATTTTACAATAATTCGTTCAGTTACCACAAAACTTTTAGCAGTAAATATGCCAACCTGGAATGTTGATGTTGAGTTTAATTATTCGGATGAAATGTTGAGTAATATTTCGGTTTTAAAAAGGATCTATGGCCAAGATCTTCCATTAAATAATTAACATTTATTGATATACAAATGTGATAGCTGTTAGTTTATTTATATCAAAGCTAAATTCAAGTGGTTTGAAAATTATTTCAACAATGTCATTAAAATATATTCGACTGCATATTTGTATTTGTGATGATTGAAGCATTGCTGACAAAATGAAAAAAATTTTGAAAGCTGTAATTTGTGGATACCATTCTTTTTTACTCCAAAAAAACTTCTTTTTACTCGAAAAAGTTGATTTGTAATAATTGATTGAAAAATTGATAAAGTTACTCGAGATACAATCCCTGATCGATTTTAACAGAGTATAACTGTGTTTTTTCAGGAAAACTTTGAAAAATCACATGCAGAAAATGCTTCAGTGATACGTGAGCTAATGCATGATGCAGAAATTGATAAAAACTTTTTAAATTTTCATGATCTTGCTGTCAATAAACTTCATAAAAATATAGAAAAATTTAAAAAGAAAGAAGTCAGACAATTTACACTTGTTCAATCACTTTCTGAACGAAATACTTAAATGAATGAAAAATTTTTGGTTTTAATAGTTGTCGTCAGTGCCTCAATTTGGCCAAAGTTTCGGAGGAGGACATTTAATCTCCGGGGGGAACATCCCATATAAAAGTCCAAAAAAATCCCATTTTACCTAGTATGAATTTATTTTTTCCCATACAAAATTCCCCCCCCCCCAAGTTGGGGCACTGGTTGTCTTCTTTAGCTTTAGATAATGCAAAAAAAATGCCGACTTTGTTTTCTTGCTATTTTTAAAATAAATAATAAATTGTATCCTTTTATTTGAGTTCAAAAAAAATTTTATGCCATTGCAAAATATGCGACAACGAAAAATATTAATTGTTGGGGGATATAAAAAGGGAGTGACTTATTTTTTTTGCCGCCTTTTCCTACCACAAAAAAGAGAACTCAGCCCAGTCAGAATAAACATTTGCTCTTGTTAGCTTTTTTCTCTTACTTTTTTTTGAATATTTTATAAATATTTTCCAAAAAATGCTTAACAAATTGTGAGAATTGATTGGCAAAATCAAACACAGAAACTTTTTTTTCATTTCTCCTCTCTCCTCATTCGTGATAACCATAGTGGAAACCTATACATTTATTAATTTTTAAAAAATATGCAATAATTTCCGATGAAAACCTTGTTGCTTTCGCAGACACCCTTGCAAATATAGGAAAAATAGTTATTATTGCTGCTCTTGATGCTGACTACACAAAAAAGGTAAACAAACACTTCTTTTAAAAAAACATTTTTATTATGCATTAAAAACTTTTTCATCAAAAAACAGCCCACATAGTAGAAAATGCGGACTTTTAAATTTGTGGTTAATTATTTAAATGTATTGTTTTTTCTTTGCTTGTTGCTTTAAATAAATTTCTTTTGTTTTAAAAAAGTGTCACTCTCTTAACTCGGCAGACAGCCCGAGGCGGTCGGCTGGGCATAAAAAAACTTGCTGCTATCGATATTGATTTATATTTTGTACCATTTTTTGCTATTAATTTTTTTCTTATACAGATAATTTTTTTTGACGCAAATGGTCAATATTGAAAAGGTCAAAGGAGTGAAAAAAATAAAGATGGTTTTTTAAAAATATTAAATTGATTGACACATTTCTCTCTTTCTCTCATTTTTTGCTGCTCTTTTTTCTTCGAGAATGAATGATTGATTGTAAAAAAAATAAATTCTTTGGGTTTCAAAAAAATATATTTTGTTTGGCCATTGTCCAACACAACTGCAAAAAGAGGTTGGATTTCATTTTTTGTGAGTGACCAAAATTGACATATGTTTTTTTTGCTATTTTTGACTTTGATTGACCCTTCTTTTAATTAAATCTGAACAGTGACAGAAAACAGAAAAAATTTTAAAAAAATTTAAGGATTTTGAATATTTTTTTGCGAATGTTGAAAATTGATGAGAATTCTTTTCCATCCAAAAAGTGTCAAAAAAGTTTTACCCAAAAAATTAAAGGGTAAAAAAATTTAAACAATGAAACAATAGCCTTTCAAGTGTTTGTGTAAAAAATGAAACTTTGATGAGAATTATTTCTTTGTCCAAATATTGTAATTTTTAACAATCATGAGAAACCTACAAAATTTAAAAAATCGATGAACATTTTTTTCAAGCTTTTAAGTAATAAACAAAATTTTTGTTTAAAAGAATTTAAACATTCAGTTTTTCAATCATTAGTGACTTTTGCAAACCATTTTTACAAAAAATATTTTGAAATAATGTTTAAATGAGGCTAAACAAATAGTCGCTTTGAAAGTTTCATTGAAACAGCTGTTTTTTTCTTCTTTTGTTTAAATTCTGGTTTGGGTCGGAAGCAGTAAATCAGAAACATATGACTCTCGTTTAAATTTTTTGGTATAAAAAAAACACTAAAATATTTGTTTCATATAAAATTTTGTAAATTTCACCATTTGTTTCAAAAAAATGGTTCGAATTTTGTGTCTCTTACTATGTTTGATTGGACATGCTTCAGCATATGGAATATTTGGGATTAATTTATTTGGCGGTGAAAATGAACCAGGTATTAAACCTTCTGGGGTTCTGCCATGTGGCCCAACTTCAAGTGCTCCTCCTCGAATTTCTGGTGCAAATGACATCCATCTTCGTCCAAAACGAACAGGAGGAATCGGGGGTATGCCAGTTACTAAATCACCTCTTTTTCCAACTAGACTCCAGTTTCCTCCACCTGTTATTTTATGCTCCGTTTAACTCGTAAACCACCAACTTTGCAGCAACAAGAGCCCCAAATTGCTTTATAAAAAAAATTCTGCTGTTTGTGTTTTTATATTTGTCTTTAAAACACACATAAATGCCTTTTTAAGGTTTATTTTATTGTTTTGAAAAAATAAAGTATTATAATTAATAAAATACAAAATTCGCGATTTGATCGATAATTTTCTCTTTTTCCTGAAATACAATTCCTTACAAATTTCATGTTTATTTCTATCTCAATAATAAAACATTTTTAATAAGAAATTTTCTTGAAAAAAAAATGTTAAAATTTTATCAAAAAAAAGTTGAAAAATGTGAGAAAATTTAACAACAATGGCCTTTCAAGTATGTATGCGAAATTTTAAATTTCTCAAAAGATAGTTTTTTGTTCAAATACCGTAATTTTAAAACACAAAGAAAAAACAATCATGAGAAAATTTAAAGTTTTAAAAACACTAAACTTTTGTTTCTCAGGGTTTTAAGCATTATAGTCGGCAAAAAACCCCTTAAAAGAATTAATTTCAACAAAAGATTAAAAGCGATATTTGACGGATAATCTTTTTTTTCAAAAAATATCAAAATAATATTGAAGACTTTTTTTTATTGAAAAGAAAAATGCCGACAACTTCAAAGCTATTGTTTAAATGACAAACAAAGTATCTCTCAAAGAAAATATAGAAAAAAAAACTTAATCAAATGTGACACAAAATTAACACACTCTTACTTTAATTTTTTTTGAGTTTTTAAAAAAGAATTTATTTTTAAAGATAAAAAAAGCTTTTTGTGTTCGACAGTTTTTATCATTTTCAGTTACATTTCGGAATCCTTAAATTTTGGAGTTTCTCAAAATTTTTGAAAAAAATATATTAAAAAATAAATATTACACTTTTTTTAATACAATTTCTTTTTACACCAAAAATTTATTTGAATCATCGACGACAAAAAATATTTTTTATCAGCAATAATCTTTTTCCCATTCTTTAGCCTTAAAAACAACTTTTTTTACTGCTGCTGTTGATAGCTTGCTTTCTTGCTTATTCATTGTCTTCCATCTTTTGCTTCCGTCTTCTTCTTTTTTCCCAATCGATGTTTATAAATGTATTCCCCCCAATCTCTTATGGGACAAACAATAATCATTCATATTTTTTTTGTTTGAAAAAGAAAGCAAAACATATTTGAAAAACGATACATATATTTTTCAATGTTTAGAACAAATTTGTCTTTTTTTCTTTTTACCCACAAAAAGTGACATTGAGAAAAAAAAACAATGACCCGCCTTTTTTGGGAATGCTTTTTTTTGAAAAGAGGGAAAAAGGTTAATCAAAAATATTTATGATCAAGGACGAACATCTTTTTTTGAAAAATGGAGGGAGACAAAAATGTTAATGGTGTTTTGAGGGTAGGGATTGGGACACATGGGTGCAGCAGATCGAAAATGAACAAAATGTAAAAAATAAAAGGGGTAATCATTTATTAGCAGAAAAAAAAAGTGCATCATGTCCCACAAAAATCCGATTTTCTTTTGGCTATCAAATTTTTTAGGTTCAATTTTTACAAAAACGGTTTTAACAGTTGAACTCAGAACTGGATAGAATTTTTTTTCTGCAATAAAAATATTTCCTAAAAAAATCGTAATTTCGACTTGCTAAAAACAAAATCCTATCCAATACTAAATTTACTTGTGAGAACTGTTTTCGTTGAAAGCAATCTTAAACGATTTGTCAGCCAAACGAAATCCGAAATTTTTCTTGGGATATCCTGGATCTTTGTAAGTGTCTGTGTACGGCAGAAATGCCAAAGAAGTAAAAAAGGAACACCAACGGCAAACAAATTTGTAGGAAAATGTATCACTGTTTTTGTTATTGAAAGAGAAATATAGTCCCTTCTCATTCTTCATCAACGGCAACAGACCAAAAATTGACAATCATCAATGGCAAAAAGAGCATCAATGGCAACAGCAGCCGCACCACCGCCAACAGCCTCGACCTCGGACAGTCAGTCACCGAAAAGGGACTGCTTTGAATTTTGGCAAGTGTGTGTATTCCAAAAAAAAAGCAAAGAAAAAACCTATCAGTCATTTCTGTCCGTATTTTTTCTGATCGCCATTTTTTTCCCAAACATCGAAAAAGGGACAAACAATTTCCTTCCCTCTTTTTTTTCTCGATTGACTTTTTTTTGGAGTTCATCTTTAAAAAAATGTGCCTTTCACTTTCTCGATAAAAAAAAAGCAGCAGCAGCAGCGACGTTCGTCCCGAGTGAAGCAGCAAAAAAAAGCCAAGCATAAATAAGTCGATCCCCCAAAAAAAGAGAGTTCATCTCTCTCTCTTTTCTCTATTCTCTATCATTCCCCATCCATCGTTCCTTCTCCATCTTTCATTGACACT
>JAQIXH010000787.1:0-11080 GCA_034700145.1 Panagrolaimus detritophagus | reverse complement strand
TTTATTCATTTTTTAGACTTGATTCTGTACGAAAGCTTGATACTTTTGGTTGTAAATTTGGTGCACATGGTCGAATTGTATCTGTTTCAACATATGGTCGTCGATTGCTCGAAGATCCAAAAACAGATGCAACAACTGTATATTTTGCTTTTGGTGCAGAATATCATAATTTGATTACTGATGATCCTGAAATTATGGATAATGCATCAATTCCATTACTTTATGTTATTGCTCTTCAACCAAGATTTGAAGAAGCATCTCGTCGAAAAGCTTGTGCAATTTTACGGTATGTTTTTTTTCTACATTTAAAAAGTCTTTTAACAGTTATCATTTTAGCCGGAAACTTGTCAAGGTTCTTGGATATTATAAAGCTGCTGATCGGGCTAAAATGCCATTCCCAATTAATATTGTTGAACATGCATATTGTCGTGATCCAACATACTTCTATTATCCAGCTGATATTAAAACAGATTCTGGAAGTGAAGGAAAAAAGAAGCGAATTGCTGATGAAAAAAGAAAGAAGAAATCATCAAAGAAGCATTAACGTGGTTTTTTTCGTGGTGTTTTTGGTAATTATTTTTGTAAAATAATAAAGTTTTTTTTTAAATATTTATTTTATCATTAATTTGTTAAATGTCGGGTTTATTTTTCTGTGGTACAAAATGTGTCTAAAAAAACACCGAAAAAAGAAATTGTCTTATTTTTGAAAGAAAAAGGGTGTATGATTAAAACTTAAGATGAAAGAAAAATCGACGATCGAATGCTTTTTTAAAGCAGATTTGTTATTTTATTTCTGTTAAATATTTTGAATATTTTAAATTGCTTTAAAATATATGAAAATACATTTATTGAAAATTATTGCAAGAAACAGAGAAATATGGTTTTTTTACATATTATTTAAAAGAGCAAATAGTTTGTATTAACAATATTTATGTTTCTTTTGTATTTATTTTTTCAAATTGGTGACAGAAATTAAGAATGCTTATAAACTTTTACAGGCTCCAGGTTGAAAAACTTAAATGTTACAATGGTTGAAACTTTATTAGATACAATATTCTAAACCAGATACAAATTAAATTTTCATCATTTAATAACGTGTATGATTTTTTTGATGGTCATAATTATTGTCTTCCAATGTAAAAAAGTTGAATATTTTATAAGACAAGTTTGGAGATTTATTTGTTAGTAAAATTACAAAATATTCAAAAACTTCAACTCAATTGTATGTGATGAAATTTTTGTCGCAAACAAGTAATTGTAAAAAAAGTGATATTTTGCTCAAAAAAAATTTTTGCATTATTGAAAAAAGAAATGAAACGATTGCGAAAAAAAAGGCAGCAAAAATTCTGTTTAATTTTTAACAAGGTTTTGCTGTTCTTTTCACTTAATATTTTTGAATATTTTAGCCGTTTTCTAAATTAAAAAAATACAAATAAATACAAAACCTAATACTTAAAACAAAACAAAATTTATTAATTTAATAGTTATAACTCCGTACTGCACCACGTGTCCCAAAAGAACACTATTTATTTAAAGTTTAATCCGACATTTTTTCAAGGCGAGATTTTTATGAACAGATTACTATCGTTTGTGGAAAAGTCTTCGGATTAAAAAAATTACATTTTACAACAACTAAAACTATCGGGAGCAAAAAATTAATCGAAAAATTTTCAAGTGAAGAATAAAATTTCAGTCTTTAGCTTTAATAATGAATACAGTTCTTCCGTTACCGTATGGAAAAATGTGGTAATATTTTTCAAAACGGTTGAATGTATTTTCCGTTATTTGAAAAAAGTTTTTGAAATTCGTTAATTAAGAAATACAATATTCAAAAATTGATCCCTAAAAATTTAGAAAATAAGTTTTATAGTAAAAAAAAGATCTTTGCCAGAGAGAAATACGAGCAAAAAAAGGAATTGCGTTATTTTTGAAAAAAAAAGAATATTATGCGAGAAAACGCAACAGATGTTGATTATTGCAAAAGAAAAAGCAGCAAAGCATTGATGTTTTTTTGAATATTTTGTAATTTTTGAAACCTTTCTTTAACAAAATAAGTCATTTATTTTTCCAAAAAAATAAGATATGCTATGGTTTACAAATCTGAATACTTTTATTCATAAAAATTTATATTGTGGTGACACACAATATAAATTTTGCGTTTAAACGCTTTCTTCACAAGAAAAAAAATTGTTAAAAAATAGACGATTAAACGATTAATTGCATTAAACGGAATGAAAAAATTTATTTAATTAATTTCATTTTTACATTGGTTGAAATTTAACGAAATAAAACGTATATCTTTTAATACTAATTGAATACTAATGGTCTTTCAATTATTACTTTAATAATGTGGGAAAATATGACAGCATATGATATCGAAGGTGTTTACCGTCAAGGATTTTCTGTAACATGATTACTACTTTTTCAGACTCATCTATTTAATGGCAAAAAAAAACAAAATATTCAAAAAAAACTTTTGAATGACGTTTTAAAAAATGGATTTTCGCAAACATATGTTAGCTGTAAATAAAAAAAGTCTCTTTTTTTGCAAAAAATGTGTTATTTGATGTTAACACGGTGTGTTGCGCTGTCTAGTCGTGTGTCGGTGTGGTAGTGCTTAAGAGAGAGACACACATTGGCCATCTATCTCTTTTGCACTGAAAATTTGAGCTATTTTATAATATTTTTTTGCAATTTTTCAGCTGGATTTATCAAAAACTAGGATTGTTGATTCCCTGGGAATTTCCTGCAATAGCCCGAAATCCTGTTTTGACTGATTTTTAATACTGTCCTCCATTTTGAATTAAAATTGGCTTCTTTTTATTTTTGAAATGTTTTTAAACAGTAAACAAAAGCTAAAACAACAAAAATAAAAGTTAATCTTCGTCTACAGTATCCTGAAGTTCAATAACATCGCGAATATTTTAAAGAACCTCTTTATTTAAAGCATTCTGGTCTTCAAAATATAAAAAATGGGTAATTCTATTAGTTTTTGATGTTATTTTCGTGTTGAAAAATATTATTTTATATAAAAACAATTTCTATTCTTTTAAGTCAAAAAAACTTTTGCGGGGAATCCGTTTCGTTTCCCGCCAAAAATCGGGGAATTCCCCGGGGATTCCCAGGGGAAGGGGAATTAACAATCCTATCAAAAACCCTTTGTCTCCAAAAAGAGACAGCAGTCTCTTATAAGAGAAACTTTTGTCTCTTTACTCCCAGCACTGTTCAAAAACTAGTACATAAAGTGAATCCAGACACCATTTTTTTCGTGTTTTTGAGTATCAATAACCTAAAAAAGTCATTGACATCGAAAAATAAGACAAAAAAATTTTTGTGCCACGCATTGCTCGAATTTCTCAGAATATGAGCTTTATCGATTACACTTATCATCTCTAACAAAAGATCAATATGTAGATTTCGAAATAAAAATTAATCCAAAAGTTTCAAAAAAGATCCGTTACGTAAAGTAAAAAAATTAGATACTGGTTTGAAAAATTTATTTTAAAAATATTATTTTTTCATAGTCAACGAAGAAATCAGACAAAAGAAATTAAAATGTTGCAAAATAGTGGTTTTTTTTCTTCCAAAAAGGGGTTGTAATGTTTTTGTCTAACAAATAAATTTTGCCGCCACAAAAAAAAAAATATAAAATAAAGAAAAGATGAAAAAAATTGCTCACAACATTTTTTTCAACGTATTTTTGAATAAAAACTTTATTGTTGCCTTTGAATTTTTAATTGTTTTAAATATACTTTAAAGAAACAAGTATTAATAAAAAGTATAAAACAAAAAAGAAAAATCTTAAAACTTAAATGTTAGCAAAATTCCACCTTTTCAACGAAGACTTTATTAAAAATGGAAAATCTCTTAAATAACCACGACAAATGTAAACAAAAAAGAACATAGTTTTATGACATTTCATAATTCGCAAAAAAAAATATTCTGTACAAATAATTTTCTTTCGCATATATTTTTATTTTTACAATGCATCTGCCATTTTTTTGAAGAAAAAAATAAACAAAACACATAGATTTTTTTTGAACATTGAGAAAAGGCTTTCAACATTTTCTACCATCTTTTTTTAATTTTTTTGTCGTGTTTGAATATTTAAGTTAAAATAATTATTAATAGTTTAAAACAAAAAAGTATGCGTCAAAATAACGTTGATCAAAATATCTTAAACGAACGAGAATGTGGAACCATTGGATCATTTAAAATGTAAAAAAAGTATCCATTTAAAATTAACTCTTGAAAATAAAAAAAAAAGAAAAAATAGTTTTGTCATATTTTTAAACTAACAACAAAAAAGTCAACACAAGGAATTTTTTATCACATACATTTTATTTTTTCAACCGTGCATTTTATTCTGGTTTTAATTATTACGTTTATCCATCAACCGTTTTACACTCGACAAACCAGTGCTTTTTTTTGATTACACCATAATTTTTTTTCTTTGATGGTTCTGTGATTTTTTATAGGAAAAAAGTGAATAATTTGTTTCCTTAAAAGATGTTTTTTTTTTTCATTTTTTGTCAGTTAACAATACGCGTATCAATTATCTAATAATAATTTTTTAAGAATAACTCTATAAAAAACGATAGTCCGTAAAACTTCGCTTTTTAAATAAACAAAAAACTAGTAATAGTTCTTTGCTCCAGCAAAAATGTTTGGAGCCACATTTTTCCAAATATAGAGATCTTTTATGGTTTACAACAAAACGTTTTTGAAACATTCTTAATATTAGATCTTTTTATTTAAATTGTTTTAAAAAATTAAGATATGAAACACAAGATAATTAAATTAATACTTCCTTATTTATTTTATTACATTATAAAAATTGTGATCGTTAAAAAATTTAATGGAGCAACGTGAATTTAAACAAATATTAATTTAAGTAAAAATATGAAAATTACAATCAAATTATTTTAATAATTAATGGTGGTACGCTATTGGTTCTGTTTGGGAATATCTGCGTTAAACTTTTTTCCGTAAATGCTTTTTATTTAAAAATGTCTTTAATAAAAGTTAAAATTTCAAAAACCAAATATTCAAAGTGTGAAATTAAAAAAATAATACTTTAAATCAAAAAATAATGAAACCAATGAATCCATTTTTTTACGAAACTGAAAACAAAAAGGAAAAAAGTAACATAAATTTGGCTGCAAAAAATTGATATTACACTTTTTGTTTAAAGAAATGCGTCGTTCTTCCGAATAGAATGCATTTTAAAAAAGAGTCCCTGTGTAGCAGACAAAAATTGTATGATTTTCGTTTTGATTTTCAAAAAAGAAATAAAAAGAGTTTAAAAAATACAAAACTTTCTTGTGACAAAATATGGCGAAAGCCAATATTTTTGGATGAAATTTTTAGTTTTCACTTTTATTTCTGTTATCGTTTTTGAATATTTATTAAAAATTATTTGTTAGAATAGTTAAAATACGATTATTAATATCGATTGCCATGGAAGTTTTACAGAAATATGTTTAAACAAAATGATTGATTTTTAATATCCGTTATTAAAAAATAAATATTGCCGTGTTTTAATTACCAATGTAAAAGAAAAGAAAAATAATAAAGTACAATTTTTTACAGAAGCAAAAAAAGTCACAAAAACGTTTAAAACAGTAAATTTTTATTTTTTTGCATTTTTTTCATTTATTTATTCTTTTTATAATTAAACAACATAGTTTTAATCTGAATTATTGTTGTTTTCGGAGAGTAAAAAACTGAATTTTTTTCTTCATAAAAAATTTTGCAATGATCAACATATTTTTTCATTATTTTTGAGATGATGAAGAAATCCTACGAAATAAATTAAAATGTCAATCAACAGCTGTTGAAAAAAATTTTAAAAAAAATGTGATGTTTTTGTTGAACGTCGGGCCATCATAATATGTATTATGTCTGTCTGACATTTATTCAAAAAATAAACCTTTCCTTTTGATGTTAAAATTTTGAAAAATTATTTTTACCCTTTTTACCATTTTTCGTCTCATTTTTTGCACTTTTGAATTTTTTTGTTCCTCAAAAGAAATAAAATCAGATTTTTTTTGCGCATTTAAAACAAAAAAACTATTTTGCAAAACTGTGAATGCAATCTTATTTGGTTCCATTGATGGAAGTTCTTAAACAATATTAAAAAGCTAAAAAAAGAGTATTTAATTTTCGTTGTAAAAATTAAATAAAATTACTTAAAGATAATTTACAATTTTTTTCAACCGGGAAAAATAATTTTGCACCATTTTAAAATTTTAGCAAACAACTTTTTTAGCTTTTTTGTGTACAACTTTAATTTTCAAAAACTCTACACGGTTTTGTCACATATAAAGAAAACGATTGTTAAATGCAAATTTATAGAATTGAAGTCGATGAATAAATCACAAGAATGATATATACATGTAAAATAACTGTTTTGAAAGTTTGATTCTTTCTCTTCAAAAATGAATGTAATATTTTTGTCTGAAATAGTCAGCTGCTGTTTGTTTCGATAAAAAAGCAGCTGAAAAATAACTCGGAAAATGAAATAATTCTTTCGTTTTTTGCTTTCATTGTTTTTGTTTCTTTTTAAATATTACAATACTTTGTTAAATTCATAAGAAAATTTAAAAATATTTCTTTCAGAAATAAATTGTTAAGACAACCTTTTTTTGAAAAAAAAAACCACTTAGAAGCAATGCATGAAATTGTATGAATTGTTAAAAAACCAATGAGTTTAAATTAACACTAATTTACTCTTATTGTCAATTTTTTAAAAAACTGCACAAAATATTTCCTACAATTTTTTTACATATTTTTTTTTCAAAGAAAAATGCATTTATTAAAGTTTTTTTTATCGAAAAGAATGTGGGTTTTTTTGGTATAAATTTTTCGTAAAACGAGATTTTTTTCTTATTTAATACTGTCCGCGAGATGCAAAAGTGCGCAATTTGAATTCAATGAGGCTAAGTGAATTTGAACAAATATTGATTTTAATGAAGAATACGGCTGAAAAACTCAAATTAATAATGCACATTAACGACAACTTTTCCTTTTAAGAGTGATATATCTGTTACAACTTTTTTAAAACATTTTTTCTGCAATTATTTTTTAATAAATATTTACTTTTTAGAATCAAATATTCAAAATATGATATAAAAAAATTCGTTTTACAAGAAACAAAAAAAGATCAATAAAAAGCAAAATTTTCGAAAGTGAGAAAATATATTTTCAGAGAAAAAGTCGGTTGTAAAAAAAATATAACATTTTTTTGTTTGATGCGTCGTTTTTTAGGGCCGGCTGTTTGCTTTTAAAAAGATTCAGCGTTTGACAGACACATTTTTGAATTTTATGATTTTTATTTTTGTTTTCAAAAAAGACATAAAAAGAGCAAAAAAAATATAAAACTTTGTTGTGTCAAAATAAACCAATGTTTTTTGAAGAAAAAAAACTAAACATTGGAAAAAAGTCATTTTTATTACGTTTGAATATTTTAAAAATTTCTTACCGAAATTAAGCTTTTTTAAATACATTTTTTTTTTGTTTGATAATGTAATGCTGTTGAGAGATCAAAAATACATTATTAAAAAGAATAAAATAGAGTGATTCTACAAAAGCAAAAATTTAAAAAACAAATATTTTTGAAGCATTTTATAATTTTAAATAAATCTCAAATAATTTTATGTTTAAGCTCATGATTTTGCAAAATTTTTGACACTATTTTAGCCGTTCATTCCAAACATTTTAAAAACATTTTTTCTTATTGTTTTATTTAATGTTAAATAAATGATTGCTAGTAAACCTAAAATTATGAAAAGTTTTAAAATGTTTTTTAACCAAAAATAAACAATTACCATTTAACAAAATATAAGCATATGCAATTATCGGATTTAAAAACGGTGGCATTTCGAGATATTGTGTTACAGTGAAACCTGTCATTGAAATAACATAAAACAATGATATAAGTAAAATTTGTGTGAAAACTTTTGCCTAAAAATATTTTTTTCATGTTTTTGAAAGGCATTTTTTAACACTTACGTTTCTGTTGGAACTTATTGGAGCTTTAGACTTAAAAAAAATGTAAATTCCAAAAATGCCATAAATAAAAATTAATGAAAATGCAATAAAAATATTGTGTGCAAAAATTATGTGATCATTGTACTGTAAATATTTATGCAAATTAGGGACGCCGTTTTTAAGAATTAATTTTTTTCGGGGATGGAAGCATTAATCTTGAATTCAAGGAGAAAGCAATATAATTCGTTTTTTCTTGGATCCATGAATTTCTTTTGCTTCTGAATTTGGAATTCAGAATCCAGAACTTCAAAAGCCATTTAAATCCAAATGCCATAATTCAAGGGTTCCCCGCCGTCGTTAGTCTTAGAAAAAACTTTCTCAAATTTTTGGAACCAGGATTCAAAATCCAGGATTCAGAAGGCAAGTGAATCCAAACGACAAACTTCATCAAAATCTCCAAAGCCAAAATAGTTAAAATATGCAAACAAAAACATATTTTATTACTCTCACCTTGAAAACAAGAATCCCCAATTTTAGATCCCTGAAGCTGGCATAAAAAATTCTCAAAAAAAGATATCACCACAAATTATGCCCTTTAAATTTTTAAGCTTATACCCTACCTTTTTTCCATCATTGCTAAAATATCCTTCATGCGGATTATATGTTAAAATAGAAGATATCGGATTAAAAAATCCAGGTGGTCCCCAAATAATATCTTGTAATCCCCATAAAATTGGAAATATCATCCAAAAATAAATTCGTTTTCCATTAAATAAACTTTCAGAAAAATATTTATTAAAAGATTCAATGCACCGATTTAGAGCTAAAAGAACGGTCGCGGTAGTCTGCGCTTTCCAAGATGCAGCATTTAAGCATCCTAAAATAAATGAAACTTTGGGCGAATGACAAAACACATTTCCTTGGATATCTATAATTGCATGCCAATATCCCATATATAAGCTTGTATGCAAATCTAAAATTCCCAAAAATATCATCAATTTATAGCAAGAAAATTTTATTAAATCCTTTTTTGACATAATAATAATACATGGAATATAAAAAATCTACAAAAACATAAAATAATTTAAATTTAAAAAAATTAATTTTTACCCAAATTATTACTACTGTAATAAGATGTAACCAACCAAAAAATGGATTCGATCTTTCTGCATATTTTTTATCCTCATAATTATAAAAGCTACAATTATACAATAAATCGTATTTATCAGAAAAAAATAAAAGTGCCATTTTTTGTAAAAGAAATTCAACAAGTATTAAGTTTTTAGAAATGCTTTTTAGAGAAAAAGAAACATTCAAAAAATTGATTCTATTATATTTTTGGAGATTTTATTAATGTTTTTACGTATTTGAGTTGCCATAGTTCCGTCACCTTTAAAAATGTGCCAAATATTTGTAATCAAAAAAACCGAAAAAATTAAAGACCTTGAATTTTGGAAAAGCGTCATTTTTAAAAAAATAACATTTCATAGAATTTTTTAATATCAAGTATTCAAAATGTAATATACCTATTTTGCAAATAGGTGTTATTTTTGTTACAAAATTTTTATAAAATGATAAAAAAACAAAATTAATTCTGCTGCAAAAAAAATAAATACACATTTTTTTGTTGAAAGAAATGCGTCGTTTTTTAGGGCCGATTGTTTGCTTTTGAATAAAAGAGTCAGTTTTTGTCAGACACATTTTTGAAATACATAATTTTCGTTTTTGTTTCCAAAAAGATATAAAAGAGCTTAAAAAATAGAAAACTTGTTCGCGGCAAAAGATAATGTTTTCGGACAAAAGAAAGAACCAAAAATTTAAAAAAAATTCTTTCTATTACGTTTGAATATTTTAAAAAAAAATTAAACCCTAAAAAACTCTTTTTTTAAAAAAAATTTGAAATAATTTTAGTTTGACTGACGGTTATAATGGAACTGATTTTGAATGTGAACATTAATAAACAGAATCAAATAACGTGATTTTTCAAAAGCCGAAGTTATGAGAAAAAATGACACATTTAAATTTTAAATGCATAAAACGCAAAACCAATTCAATTCGTAAACTTATTTTTAAAACTGTAAAAACAACTTTTTTTTCGTATTTTAACAAGATTTTTTTGTGATAATACTGTTAACGACAGTCAAACATTACACGCGTAGGTTAACAACCATTGTGAAAAATTTTTATGTTTATTTTTTACTATATGAATTTCAATCACAAATATAATTGAAGATACATTTTATTCAAGAGAAATTATGTAAGCATTTTTGAATTTGAGGTTACAAATAAAAAAAAGTCATGTTTAATATAATATAATAAAATATTTATTAATGGGCAAATAATTGCCAAAGTTCTTTTTTTTTCCTAATTATTTTTTTAATTGCTATAAAACGTTTTTGAATATTTGAAAAAATTTCTTCAATATTTAAATATTAAAAACAAATATTTAGAAAAATTGTTTTCAATGCTTCAAAGAAATGAAAATTAATCAAAGAAAGAAAAAGCAACCAATGTTGCAAAAAATTGTTGTTTCACTTTTTTGATGAAATGTGTAGTTTTTACGGCAGAATTTTCATAAATAATATTAGTCTGTTTATCTATAATGACAGGGCACATTTGTTAACCAAGATATTTCGAAATAAATATTTGTACAAAGTTTTTCAATTTTTTAATTGTTTAATTGGAAATGTTATAAAAAAACAGATGTTAATTGTAAAAAATTAGTTATCCGATTTCATTATAAATGTTACAAATGGTTTGCCTTTTTCTTTTACATTGTGATAATTCCAAGCGAATATCTCATATGAATATTTAATAATTTTTGTCAGTTTTTGTTAATAGAGTTATGTAAATAAAATATTCAAAATTTCAAAAAATATATCAGTTTTTGAAAATACTTAAAATAGTTTTATTTGTAGCGGAGATTTCAGGTCTTCCGAAACAAGGATGTAAAAGCGGTTTTTTGTTAAATTCGACCTTTGACTCGGATTTCGGAAAAATGAAATCTCCAATTTGAGAGCTAATTCTTTGTGTATAGACTAATTCGATGACGGAGAACACGAATTTAAACTCCTTTTCGGCTGAAAAT